>VWZE01015472.1:86998-106856 GCA_013396675.1 Eubucco bourcierii | reverse complement strand
TGGTTTGCTGCTTCTGAAAATACTTCCTTAAAAGGAGGTAGCTGGGATGAGCAGCTGGATCACTTTGACCATTAAAAGAAAAAAAAAAAAAAAAAGATCTGGGCAGGAATTTATCACACACCAGTTATCTCTAAATTCTTCCATGTTTTCACTACCTGCCTAAATTCTTTACACTTTACACATCTGCCTTAGAAAACAAAACAAAACAAAAGCAAAACCAAAAAAAAAACCCCAACCAACTATATTTAGGTATTCGGTTTTCTTTTTCCCTCCAGGAGAGGGAGAAGAAAGTAAAGCAAAGACCACAGCAGCCTGCAAATGGACTGCTGAGCACCCAGCAACTCCTACACCTCTGCTTCCCAGCACATATCAAACCTTACCAGGGGCCTCCCTTCAATTTTCCCCACCTGAAGGACCCAAGGGCTTTCCTAGTTCTCCATTTTGATCTGCAGCAAGCTTGTGCTGAGCCAGCACCAGCCTCCTCTTGTGCAAAGACCAGCAGAGACACAGCTCTGATCTGCAGTGAATCCTAGAAAGATGCCTACACCTTTAATCTCCAACCATTAAAAAACAAATCAAGTTTAGACTTCGAGTCACCAACTGAACCAGCTGACAAAAAGGCCTTCTCCAGCCTGGCTTATTTCAGATGGAAAAAGATGCTTAAACAGATCCCACTCGCTGCCCTTCAAGGTTCACTGATAGCAAAATACCATCAGCCTGGAGAAAACAAAGGAACGGGCCAACTACAAACAAGCTCTAGAGTCTCCTGGCCACCTCTCACCACCCTGTTTACAACCAGCACTGCTCTCCATTGGAGCCACGGGAAAAAAACAACCTCTTTTGCTAGCACACCATCTCCAAACAGACACAGCTCTGTCCTAAACCAACAAATAAACCTACCAGACGCTGCTTCTAAAAGCGAAAGCCAACTTCCAGCAACCCCTAGTGCCACTCCGAGTCTTCCTCTCAGGTGGACAGGACATGGACCCTCCTACAAAGTGTCCATCAGCTCCGGCGCCAAACTCATTTCTTTGCCCCCCGCCTCCCTCTGTGAGCTCTTCCCTGCACTAAGTAACAGCTCAGCACCCAAATGAAAAGCCTGGCTGATGCCTTTTGGGGTTTTTATCTAACGGGCTGCGGGGACGGCTGCAGCTTGCAAATGAAACGATATAAAGTGGATTAGTGGTTTGGATGTCAGGAGCAATAATGCATTACCTGGCGGCTGAAAAGAGCCTTAGACTCCTTGAGAAGGCACAACGCACCATCTGGCCTAGCTCCACACACAGAGAGGGGAGGGGGGAAAAAAAAAAAGCCACAACGAATCGGTGCGGGGTGTTGCAAGAGAACCTTGCAGGCCCGCACCTCGCCCCGTGTATTGTTGCACCTGAGGCGGGGTGAGGTGTCACCTCTGCAGCCTGGAGAACCTTCAGGAGGGGCGTGAAGTTAAGACACACACACACACCCCTCGGGTAGGATAATAAATGACCTGATACTGGGCTAAGACGCCGAGCAAACACACCTCAGGTGCAGCAACACCCTGGTATGCAGGGCCCCGGCGCACTTCCCGGAGGAGCGCAGCTACAATGGCGTGTGACAGGTTCCAGCACAAGGGCTGAGGGTCTTCAAAGCCCCCTCTTTCTTGCCCTCCCCCACCCCCAAGGCGTTTTGGATCCATCCTCACTAGAAATCGATGCCAACCAACTTCGCCACCGCTTCCGAAGGCGCCGCAAGGTGATGCCTCGAAGCAATTTTTGCCTCGCAGCAAACCCTTCCCTCACAGTATCAGGGCCAGAGCTGAAGACACCAACCACAAGCAGCCTGATAACAAGAAAACCACTCCAAGTTTTCACACCCATTTCAAACACCCCCACCCCAGTGCGGATATTTGCTTCCTTTTCTGTCTCTCTTCTCTCCCAGGCGAGGCAGTGAAAGGATTCAGTTTAACCTTCAGGTTCCTCACACGTCAGCCTTTGTGTGGCTTTTTAATCCCTGGGAGAGCACTTTAATTAATTAAAAAGCCCCTCGATTTGAATTTTTAACTAGTTCTGCTGGCAGCCTCAGGGGGTGAATGCCTGCCTCTGGGCTGGGGAGGAAAAAAAAAAAAAAAAAAGGAAAAAGGTTTTCCTAAGCGGAAACCACCTGAAAGAGTTAAAAGGGTGAGAAAAGCTGCCGAGGCTCCCAGCCCAAGTTGGGGTGAGGTCTCCCGGGGCGGTAAACAATTACAACAACTCCCACACCGCTCCGGTTTTACCGGAGATTTTCTTCCATGCCTCCTAACCGCCACTAAACCANCACCTCCCAAACCGCCTCCAGGTATCACCCCACCCGTCCCGTAGCCGCCCGAAACTCCCCGCCCCACCGAGGCGAAGGGGGCCGTTACCTCCCGCGGGCCCCGGGACCGGGTCGCTGCCGGCCCGACCGCGGCCGCCTCAGCTTCGTTAGCTCTTTCCTTCTTTCCCCCCCTACTCTGCACCGCCCCTCCTCAACCCGGCCGGAAACGGAGCGGCGGAGGCGGTGTCCAGCAACGGAAGCGCCCACCCCACTTCCGGGTACGGCCCCGGCAACGGAAGACGAGCGCGGGCGCCGCACACCCGGAAGCGGCTTCAGTAGGGGAAAGGAGGCGAGGCTGCGGATCCGCCTGTAGCCAGTCACAGAACGAGGCATGGGGCGGCTTCCGGTTCCGGGCACTATAAAAGGCGGGGCGCGGGGCCGCGCGGAGTAGTCGTTGAAAAGGCATCGCCGCGCGGGGATAGAAGGCGCGCAGGTTAGGGTCCATGTGGTGTTTGGTTCTGGCGTAAGGCCTCGACATGGGGTCGTGGTTTGTGGCGCCTGGGTGGGAGGAGGAAGCCTACTTTGCTTGGGGCTCGGGAGCCTTCTTTGATTGGAGCTCGGGAGCCTTCTTTGATTGGAGCTCGGCTTTGTTCCCTCGGAGGCGCGGTAATGTGTTTGTGGGGAGCGGCTCTGTTGGGCCTCTCCTCGAGGAGGGAGCGGGAGGGGTCTGTGTTTGTCATCCTTGGATTTCCCTCTATTCTTATCTGGGGTCTGCCCACACATAGGCGTGTGTTGCGGAGATAAATCGATGCTGTGCCTCATTGTGTTTCCTCACCACTGAGGAGCCGTCCTGAGGACCCTCTCTGGCGTTTTCAGTAAGGCACTGAGGTTTCTGGGGGGATGAACATTCAAACCTTTTTAATCTCCGTACATCTCCTACCCCTCAACACTTTATGTTGAGGCTTTCTAGTATCTTAAATTCTTTCAGGCCTATAGTGCATGGGGGCAAGTGTTCAGGCTTCTTAATGTTTTTGCACTGATCCCTTTGAGGAGAGACTCTAACATATTCACGTTCCCTGTCTCAGGACCAGTCAACATGGCCGATGAGGAGATTGCTGCTCTGGTGGTGGACAACGGCTCTGGCATGTGCAAGGCAGGCTTTGCAGGGGATGATGCCCCCCGTGCTGTGTTTCCTTCCATTGTAGGGCGTCCACGACACCAGGGGGTGATGGTGGGCATGGGGCAGAAGGACAGCTATGTGGGAGATGAAGCCCAGAGCAAGAGGGGCATCCTCACCCTGAAGTACCCCATTGAGCATGGCATTGTCACCAACTGGGATGACATGGAGAAGATTTGGCACCACACCTTCTACAACGAGCTGCGTGTTGCCCCAGAGGAGCACCCTGTCCTGCTCACTGAGGCCCCCTTGAACCCCAAGGCCAATCGGGAGAAGATGACCCAGATCATGTTTGAAACCTTCAACACCCCAGCTATGTATGTAGCCATCCAGGCTGTGCTGTCCCTCTATGCCTCTGGCCGCACCACTGGCATTGTTATGGACTCTGGGGATGGTGTCACCCACACTGTGCCCATCTATGAAGGCTATGCTCTGCCCCATGCCATCCTGCGTCTAGACCTGGCTGGCCGTGATCTGACTGACTACCTCATGAAGATCCTCACAGAGCGAGGCTACAGCTTCACCACCACAGCCGAGAGGGAGATTGTGCGAGACATCAAGGAGAAGCTCTGCTACGTTGCTCTGGACTTTGAGCAGGAGATGGCCACAGCAGCCTCCTCTTCCTCCCTGGAGAAGAGCTATGAGCTGCCCGATGGGCAGGTGATCACCATTGGGAATGAGCGTTTCCGATGCCCCGAGTCTATATTCCAGCCTTCCTTCCTGGGCATGGAGTCCTGCGGCATCCACGAGACCACCTTCAACTCCATCATGAAGTGTGACGTTGACATCAGGAAAGACCTGTATGCCAACACCGTGCTGTCTGGGGGCACTACCATGTACCCTGGCATTGCTGACAGGATGCAGAAGGAAATCACGGCCCTGGCACCCAGCACCATGAAGATCAAGATCATTGCCCCACCGGAGCGTAAATACTCTGTCTGGATCGGTGGCTCCATCCTGGCCTCTCTCTCCACCTTCCAGCAGATGTGGATCAGCAAGCAGGAGTATGATGAATCCGGCCCATCCATCGTCCATCGCAAGTGCTTCTAGAGGGACTGCTGGCAGTCACCTGAGGGCCATCCTCACCAGGACATGCATGGGGACAGCTTGCTCCTCACCCACTGTCCCAGAATCACTACTCGACTGTTACTTATTTGGTGTTTGAGCTCCTGATGTTCTAACTAATTTCAAAGATCCTCTGGTTAAGCGTCAGGTGAAAGCTTGTCACAGGGAGGAGGATTAGGAAGAACGGATACCTGAGTTTGCATTTTAAGGTCCTGTTGGGATGTAGCTCTCCTCCTGGATGCTCCTTTTGGCTCTGTGGGGCTGGGGAGCAGGCAGGCTTGTTCACTTCTAGGTAGCACTGGTAGGTTGACACTTTGAAGTTTAGACTTGTCACCTTTTAGGCTTGTCACAGTGTACTCCTTGGTGAGAAATAAACTTCTTCATGCTTAACAACTGTGAGATGGTTTTGCTTTCTTTCAGGGTGGGCCCTTCATCTCCTGCAAAGACTGGTTGCCCAATATATGGTTTTGGACTCAAACCTGGCCTGTGTTGAAGCATGGAGAATGAAAGTTTGGGGTAAATGCTTCACAAATGCGAAGGCACCTTTTAAAGCTGCTTTGAGCTGTGCAGACCATTTCGAGAGCTCTTGGGGAGGAAAGCTTGGCTGGTATGTGGCTCCTGCAGCCTTTCTGTACTTTGATGGTAACTTGGCTTTTTTTAGAACATAAACAACTCTTCTCAGAAGGAGTTGACGCTTTGGCATGGATTCTGATGGCTGGAGGAGCCGCAGATTCCTTTTTTGGGAGAGATGAGATGAAGCAGCAGATAGGGTTGGGAGAGGAGGGTCCCTCATGCTCTGGGAGGGTATCTGCAGGAGCCCCTGATCTGCGGGGCAGGCTGGCAGAAGGATGGCAGCCCCTTAAGCGGAATATCGCTAATTAACTGGCAGCTAGGGGTTTTTCCCCCCTCACGGCGGCTGGCAGTCACGCCTTCCTCCTCGCATCCGCACTTAAACCCTCAGCTGGCCGCCTATTGGGTCGTCCCGCTTGCTGACGGCAGGATTAGCCAGTCGGGGAGGGGCTGCTGCTCCGAGGGGCAGCCCGTCCTCCTTAGAGGGACTCGCTTTCCCAGGGTGCACTGCGCGGCGGAACAGCGCTTCCGCTTCCGGCGCGCCCCGGGACTGCGGCAGAGCGGAGCTGAGGTCTCCGGCCGGGGATCGCGGGGTTGGCGCTGCTGGGACCCCTCGCTCTGCATCCTGCTGTGCGCTCCAGCGTCGCTGGGCCGCGGGAAGCGCCTGCGAAGAGAGGCGGGCTGGGCCCTACCGGTGACTTGTCCTCGGCTGAGCGTGGAGCCCGGCGAGGGTGTTTCTGCCTCTACCTTCTGTCTGCTTTTGGCTTCAGCTATGGCTTCACACTGAGGTAGGAACCATTCAAGTCCGCCTGTGCGTTGGTCAGGCCTCCTGTGAGGCTTGTGGTTAAATTGCCTGGTTAATGAGAGAGCGCTTCGCTTTGGTTTGTTTTCCTCCTTTTCCAGAGCTCTGTGGGCCTTAGGTTGGCTTGACTGCCTCGGGTGAAAAAGCTGCCATGGCCCTCCCGGAGTGGCACATCGCGGTGAAGCTGGCAGACCAGCCCCTGGCTCCCAAATCCATCTTGCGTTTGCCGGAGACAGAGCTGGGGGAATGCCCGCTTGGTGGCTGCAGCATCTCCTACCTCAAGCAGCTGATCACTGGCAGACTGCAGGAGTCTGTCCCAGACCCTGAGCTCATAGGTAAGTGCTCTTGTGGGTCGTGTTGAGGGTTTTCTACCCTGTTTCTCTCTTTGATATCCTCTTGGTGGCGCTGGCTGGGTGGGAAGACTTAGCACAGGCAGCTAGCATGGTGTGCATGCTCATCATAGACTCACCGAGTTGTTTTGTTTGAAAAGCTTGCTGAGATGCTTGGCTCCAACCATTCTCTAGCTGTACCAAGGCTAGGGCTGAAAGGTGGTCCTCAGCACCACAGCTCTGCCTCTTGGAAACACCTTCTGGGAGCCTGTTCCAGTGCTTGAGAACCCTTTCAGGGAAACTTCTGATGTCCAAACTGAACCTGGTGCAACTTGAGGCGATTTCCTCTTGTCCTTTGTTCCCAGGGAGAAGAAATCCCAACACCCTGCTGGCTCCAACCTCCTTTTAGGCAGCTGTAGAGAGCAATGAGGTCTCCCCTTAGGCTCCGCTTCTCCAGACTAAACAACCTCCGTTCCCTCAGCTGCTCCTTACCAGCCCTGCTCTCCAGACCCTTCAACAGCTTCATTGCCCTTCTCTAAACCTGCTCCAGTCCTTCAATGTCCTTCTTGGAGTGAGGGCCCCAAAACTGAACCCAGTGCTCAAGGTGTGGCCTCACCAGTGCTGAGAACAGGGGCACAATCCCTTCCCTGCTCCTGCTGGCCACACTTGCTGATCCAGGCCAGGATGCTGTTGGCCTCCTTGGCCACCTGAGCATGCTGCTGGCTCATCTTTGGCCAACTGCTGACTGCCACCTCCAGGTCTTTCTCTGCTGGACAGCTTCCAACACTCTGCCCCAAGCCCGGAGCGTTCATGGGGTGGTTGTGATGCAAGTGCAGGACCCAGCCCTTGGCCTTGTTGAACCTCATCCCACTGGCCTTGTCCCAGCTCTCTCTGGAGAACCTCCCTGCTCTGCAGCAGACCCACACTCCCTCCCCAGAAGAGGTGTTTATCTTGGGGTGTTTCTCTCCCCTAGATCTGATCTACTGTGGCCGTAAGCTGAGGGATGATCAGACCCTGGATTTTTATGGCATCCAGTCTGGCTCCACTGTCCATGTCCTGCGCAAGTCCTGGCCTGAACCTGATCAGAAACCAGGTGAGGAGGAGGAGGCAGTGCAGGTCATTGCTTAGGACTCCTTGGTATGTGCTTGAGGAAGAGTTTCTGTTGTGGCTTGTGTCCTGATGCAAGGTTTTGGGGGAGGAAGTGACTGATGGCTCTGCATGTTCTCCACCTCTGACAACAGTCACTGGGTGTTGTGTTTCCTTGCTGATGGAAGAACTAAGGAATGAGCTTTGGCATGTAGAGGGCAAATAAGTGACTGTGACCAATTTTAGGGTGTTGCCAGAGAGTTGGGAGCAAAGAAGGTGGTTACTCAGCTGCAGGGGTGTGTCCCTGGTCTCCCTGTGTGTAAAGCTAAGTTAGTTTAGAGCTGTGGCTTTAAGACAACTCCTTGTTTACACCCAGGAAGATGTTACCTCTGTGTTTTCATGTCTGGGAGCTGAGAGTGCAGCTACTTCAGACATGGGCAGCCATTAGTCCTGCCCTCTTTGGATGAGCTGCATCTAGGTTGAACATTAGAGCATCCCAGTGATAAGCAAAGTAGCTAGTGAAGCTGCCAGAGGGGCACCCACCTTTTTGTTCTGATGTTGTTCCTCCCTCAGAGCCTGTGGACAAGGTGGCAGCAGTACGGGAGTTCCGAGTCCTCCACACTGCCCTTCACAGCAGCCCTGCCTACAGAGATGCAGTGAGTGAGGGGCTTTGTGGTTGTGCTGTCAGAGGGGGTCTTCTGTCTCTCCCATCTCTGGCAAGAGAGTCCCACAGTGGAGCCTTGTTCTGTGACACTTCTGATCTCTTCTGGTTTCCCTGGCAGGTCTTCAAAATGCTGGGGAACAAGGAGTCTCTGGATCAGATCATTGTAGCTACTCCTGGCCTCAGCAGTGACCCTGTTGCTTTGGGTGAGTTACAGAATTGTCAGGGCTGGCAAGGACACCAAGGATCATCCAGTTCTAGCCCCCCTGCCACGGGCAGGGACACCTCACACTAGATCAGGCTACCCAGAGCCACATCCAGCCTGGCCTTAAAAATTGCCAGGGATGAGGCTTCCACCACCTCCCTGGGCAACCTGTGCCAGGGTCTAACCACACATGCTGAAGAACTTCCTAATATCCAATCTCAATCTGCCCTTCTTTAGCTTGGATCCATTCCCCCCAGTCCTGTCCCTACCTGACACCCTAAAAAGTCCCTCCCCAGCTTACTTGTAGCCCCCTTCAGATACTGGAAGGCCACAACAAGGTCACCTTGGAGCCTTCTCCTCTCCAGACTGAACAACCCTAACTCTTTTAGCCTGTCCTCATAGCAGAGCAGCTCCAGCCCTCTGACCATCCTCATGGCCCTTCTCTGGATGCCTTGCAGCACCTCCAGATCTTTCTTGTAACAGGGGCTCCAGAACTAGACACAGTGCTCCAGATGAGGCCTCAGCAGAATGGAGTAGAGGTGCAGAATCAGCTCCCTTGACCTGCTGCACACACTTCCCTCTTGGTACAACCCAGGTTGGCTTTCTGGGCTACAAGTGCACACTGCTGGCTCATGCTGAGCTTCTCATCCACCAGCACCCCCAAGTCCCTTTCCTCAGGGCTGCTCTCAAGCCAGTCACTGCCCAGCCTATATTGGTGCTTGGGATTGCCCCAAGTCTGGTCCCAGTACTGACCCTTGAGGGACTCCACTTGTCACTGACCTCCACTTGGATATGGACCCACTGACAGCCACCCTTTGGCTGTGCCCAGATGGGATCCAGAGGATCCAAGGTAAGAAACAAATAAAGATACTTTGGATATCATTCCTGGCACAGGGAAAGGAGACAAAGTGGCTTCTGGGCCCCTTTGTGGAGTGTGAGAATTGATGCCTGCTCAGGCATCAGAGTTATGCTCTCATGGTAGTGTTTGGGATAGATTCTTCATAGAATGGGAAGGTTGGAAGGGACCTCAAGGATCAACTAGTTCCACCCTCCTGCCATAGGCAGGGACACCTCCCACTAGCACAGCTCACTCAAGGCCTCCTCCAACCTGGCCTTGAACACCTCCCTGGGCAACCTGTGCCAGTGTCTCACCACCTTCACTGCAAACAACTTCCTCCTAACATACAGACTAAATCTCCCCTCTGCCAGTTCAAACCCATTGCCCCTTGTCCTGTCGTTGCAAGCCCTTGTCAATAGTCCCTCCCCAGCCTTCCTGTAACCCCCTTCAGATCCTGGAAGGCTACTCTAAGGTCTCCTCAAAGGGACCTTTAAAGGTTGTCTAGTCCAGCCTCACTGCAATCATCAGGGACATCTGTAACCAGAAAAAATTGCTCTGAGGCCCAAACAGCCTGATCTGCAATAGTTCTAAGGATGTGACATCTCTCACCTCTCTGAGGTCTCACCACTCTGGGTCTAACATCTCCTTCTCTCCAGTCTGACTCTCCCTCTTGTAGTTCAAACCACCCCCCACCCCCTTCTCCTGTCTCAACAAGTCCTGCTCAAAAGTCTGTCCCCAGCTTTCTGGGGCCCTTTTGAGCACTGAAAGGCTACCAGCAGATCTTCCAGGATGGGGCTTTCTGTTCTCTAGGCTGAACAAACCCAACTCTTCCAGCCTGGTCTCACAGCAGAGTGCTTCCAGCCCTCCCAGCATTGCTGTGCCCTCCTCTGGCCCTGCTCCAACAGATCCCTGCCTGTCCTGTGCTGAGGACTCCAGAGCTGCCCCAGCACTGCAGGGGGAGTCTCAGCAGAGCACAACAGAGGGGCAGAATCCCCTCCCCATCCCTGCTGTCCATGCTGCTGGGGATCAGCCCAGAGCAAGGCAGGGGCTGGGCTGGCAGCACTTGGTGCCAGCTTGTGTCCAACTTATCACCCCCTCCCCCACCACCACCAGCACCCCCTAGTCCTTCTCTGCAGGGCTGCTCTCCAGGCCTTCATCTACAGCCTGGATTGTTACTGAGGACTACCCTGACCCAGTTGCAGGACTCTGTACTTGGTCTTTTTGAACCTCCTGAGGTTCACACAGATCTACTTCTCAGAGAGGAATTGAGGACCATGGAGCTCAAAGGAGCCCAACGAGCACGGATGCTTTTCTCCTGCTATAAAGGCTCACAAAGAGGCTCATTAAATTCAGCTTGCTGCTTCTGGCCCAGGATTTTGCAGCCTGTTTGACACCCTGAGGCAGGTAGAATGAGGGATGGAGTCCCCTCGCCTTGGCCGGAGTGAGCTGGGTGCTGGATTTGATCCTGACCATAAGGTGGAGCTGTCAGTGCTGAATGTGCCGGGAAAGCTCCGACCCTCGGGTGCGTGGCTGTGATCAAAAACCTCTCCAGGAAGATATAAAAACCTTCCGAAAGAACAATGATGAAGTGTTTATGGTGGTGACTCAGTTCCTGGAAAAAAAAAAAAAACAAACAATTAATTCTTTCGATTGTTTCTTTTTCCCATGACTCTTGTTTGACTGGCTCCCATTCCTCATATCCTCTCTCACATTCCTCCTGTTTCCTCTTCCCTCTCAGGAGTCCTGCAGGACAAGGATCTCTTCTCGGTGTTTGCAGACCCCAACATGCTGGACACGTAAGTTGAGGTCAGCTGGTGCAGTGACTAAGCAGTGCCTTTGTTGTGGGCACTCTTGGGGGTGGGGTGGTGAGAGTTCTGCTCCTGTCTGCCCAGAAGGGCACAGCAGGCTGCAGAGTCAGGTGGGACACTTTGCTCAGCAAAAGGCAGCTGGCACTTTGACATCCATCTCACCCCACTGTTGGGTTAAGCTAAAGGATACATGGCAGGAGACCAGGCCATCATCACCTCCAAGGGGTTTGTTCACCTCTGGGGCTGGTTGCTCACAGCAGAGAGTTGCTCCTGGGTGAGCTTTAGGGATGGTTTCATGAAACAACATGGAGAGATCATAGAATGGGCTGAGTTGGAAGGCACCTCCAAAGGTCACCCAGTCCAACCCCCTCTGCAGTCAGCAAGGACATCCTCAACTAGATCAGGTTGCCCACAGCCCTGTTGAGCCTCACCTTGAATATCTCCAGGGATGGGGCCTCAACCACCTCCCTGAGCAGCCTGCTCCAGTGTTCCACCACCCTCATGGTGCAGAACTTCAGATGTTTGTGGCTGGACAAAGGCAGAGGTGTTTGGTGCAGGCAGTGGTGCTGGCTGTGCCCCAGCTTCTTTGCCAGTGTTGAGCTGCTACTTTCCCAGTTGCCCTCTGCACATCGTTCATTCTTCTGCTCTCTCCCTGCAGGCTAATCCCAGCCCACCCTGCTCTGGTCAATGCCATTGTCCTGGTGCTTCACTCAGTGGCTGGCAGCACTCCCTTGCCAGCCCCTGAGACCTCCTCTCGTGCCATGTCCTCTGGCTCCTACCGTGACATGCCAGGTATGGGCAGCCACAACCTTACCCCTAGGCTGACAGCAAAAGAGATTTGTGTTCCTCATAGAATCAGGCAGGGCTGGAAGGGACCACAGGGATCAGCCAGTTCCAACCCCCCTGCCATGGGCAGGGACACCCTACCCTAGAGCAGGCTGCCCACAGCCTCATGCAGCCTGGCCTTAAACATCTCCAGGGATGGGCCTCAACCACCTCCCTGGGCAACCCCTGCCAGGCTCTCACCACTCTCATGCTGAACAACTTCCTCTTCACCTCCAGACTGAATCTCCCCACCTCCAGCTTTCCAGCTTTGCTCCATTCCCCCCAGTCCTGTCACTACCTGATAGCCTAAAAAGTCCCTCCCCAGCTTTTTCTGTAGCCCCCTTCAGATGCTGGAAGTCCACAAGAAGGTCACCTGGGAGCCTTCTCTCCAGACTGAATAGCCCCAACTCCCTCAGCCTGTCCTCACAGCAGAGCAGCTGCAGCCCTCTGAGCATCCTCGTGGCCCTTCCCTGGACACTTTCCAGCATCTCCACATCCCTCTTGTCCCAGGGGCTCCAGAACTGGCTGCAGCACTCCAGGTGGGGTCTCAGCAGAGCAGAGAGACAGAATCATCTCCCTGGCCCTGCTGCCCACACCTCTCCTGCTGCAGTCCAGGCTCTGGTTGCTCTCTGGGCTGCAAGTGCACACTGCTGGCTCATGCTGAGCTTCTCCTCCATCAGCACTCCCAAGCCCTTCTTCTGAGGGCTGCTCTCCAGCCAGTCATAGAATCATAAAGGTTGGAAAAGCACTCCACAGGATTGAGTCCTGCCATGAACCCAACACTGCCAACTCCACCACTGAGCTGTGTCCCTCAGCACTACCTCTACCTGGCTTTTTAATACTTCCATAGATGGGAGGTCCACTACCTCCCTGGGCAAGCTGTTCCAGGGCTTTATCACTCTTTCAGGGAAGACTTTTTTTTTTTTTCTTGATGTCCAACCTAAACCTTCCTTGGGGCAACTTGAGGCCATGTCCTCTTGTTCCTTGGGAGAAGAGACCAACCCCACCTCACTCCAACCTCCTCTCAGGAAGTTGTAGAGAGCAATGAGGTCTTCGCTCAGTCTCTTCTTCTCCAGGCTGATCAACCCCAGCTCACTCAGCTGCTCCTCCCCAGCCCTGTTCTCCAGACCCTTCCTCAGCATCTTTGCCCTTCTCTGGACCTCCTCCACCTCCTCAATGTTGTTTGTGGAGTGAGGAGACCAAAACTGAACTAATACTTGAGCTGGCCTCACCAGTGCTGAGTACAGAGAGACAATTCTTGCCCTGCACCTGCTGGCCTCACTCTTGCTGACCCAGGCCAGGATGCTGTTGGCTGCCTTGGCCACCTGAGCACACAGTGGCTCACCTTCACCCCTGTTTACCAACACCCTCAAGTCCTTTTCCACTGGGCAGTTTCCAGCCACAAAGGTTTTTCACTGTGAGACTCATCTGGGGCACTTTGGCCTTGGGGCCAATCCCAACCAGATGTGTGTAATGCCTGTTGGTAGCAGGGTGCTGTGGCCTCTTTGGTGCAGGCTTTGGTGGGCCTGGCCTGTTTTCTCCTTGGTGCTGAGGCGCTTCTCCTCACCTGGGGCTGTGCCTGGCTGTGTGGCTGAGGTGTCCATAAGCTTCTCACCTGCTTTTCTCCATCTGTTTCTTCTCCTTTCTCTTGCAGGTGGCTTTTTGTTTGAAGGTTTGTCTGATGATGAAGATGACTTCCACCAGGTAAGCAGCCAGGTTTGGTGGAACTGTTGCTTGGGGAGTGGGGGGTGTGAAGTGACTTTAAATTTTCCTCTCTTCCTGATTCTCTCTGCTCTGGTTCTTAGGGGTGTTGTGAAGCCAAACATTATTGATCAAGGTCAAACTATTGACAAGGTCTTGGAATGCCAGGACAAGGGGAATGGGTTTGAAGTGGCAGAGGGGAGATTGAAAGTGGATGTTAGGAGGAAGTTGTTTGCAGTGAGGGTGGTGAGACACTGGCACAGGTTGCCCAGGGAGGCTGTGGAGCACAGAATCACCCAATGTGATCAAAGATCACATTGGGTGATTCTGTGCTCCACAGCCTCCCTGGAGGTGTTCAAGGCCAGGTTGGAGGAGGCCTTGAGTGACTTGTACTAGTGGGAGGTGTCCCTGCCTATGGCAGGAGGTGGGAACTAGTTGATCCTTGAGGTCCCTTCCCACCTTCCCATTCTATGATTCTATGATCACATCATGTTTGGATGCTTTCCCTGTTAGGAAATGTGGAAGTGTTGGCCCCTGCCCTTCTTCTGCNGTTGGGGAAAAAAAAAAAAAAAAAAACAAAAAACAAAAAACAAACATGTCCTGTCCTGTTTATGTCCTAAAAAGTTCCATGTTTGTGAACTGGGAGAGTTGTAGGGCAAAGGATCCCTGGGGAATGAACAGAGGAGTCAGATTGTAGTGGCATATGGACACCAACATCAGTGTGCAGCAGGACAAGGGAGGAGTTGACCCTGCTGGAAAGCAGCTCTGCAGAGAAGGACCTTGGAGTGCTGGTGGACAACAGAGGTCATCAGGAGTTAGCAGTGTGGCCAAGAAGGCTAATGGTGTCCTGAGGTGCACTAAGAAGAGTGTGAGCAGCAGGGTGAGGGAGGTTCTTCTCCCTCTTTGCCCTGCTGAGGCCACTTCTGGAGTATTGTGTTGTGGGTTCCCCAGGTTCAGAAGGACCAGGAACCAGGAGAGAGTTCAGGGGAGATGCAAAGCTGCTGAGGGACCTGGAGCATCTCTGTGGGGAGCAAAGGCTGGGGCTGGTGAGGCAAGAGAAGAGCAGCCCCAGAGGGGATCTGAGCAACGCACAGCAACAGCTAAAGGCTGGGGGCAGAGGATGGCTCCTGACTCTCTTTTCAGAGGTGCCCAACGAGTGGACAAGGAGTAGTGGGCACAAAGTGGAATTCAGGAGGCTTCATCTGAAGAGGAGGAGAAAGTTGTTTGGTGTGAGGGTGCTGGAAGCCTGGAGCAGGCTGTGTAGAGAGGCTGTGAAGCCTCCTTCTCTGGAGAGCTTCCAACCCCACCTGGACATTGTGGTGCTGGGCAAGCTGCCTGTGGATGTCTCCCGTTTTAGCAAGGGGAGTTGGAGTGGATGATCTCCAGAGGTCCTTTCCATCCCCCAGCATGCTCAGAGGTGTTTGTTCCTTTTCTCCACGCAGAGCACAAGGTCCACCCCATCCAGCAGCACCTCTGGCTCCCGCCCAGCCTCCCTTGGCTACGCCGGGGCAGCCGGACCCCGGCCCATCACCCAGAGCGAGCTGGCGACGGCGCTGGCACTGGCGAGCACCCCTGAGAGCAGCTCCCACACACCCACACCTGGCACCCAGGTACAGAGACAGAGCAGCAGCTGGGGACTGGGCTGTAAAACCACTCAACTGCTTCATTTCCTCCTGGCTGAGCTCTCTTAGGTCTTGTAATGAGAGGTCAAGGGGCAATGGGTTTAAACTGGCAGAGGGAAGATTTAGACTGGATGTCAGGAGGAAGTTGTTTGCAGTGAGGGTGGTGAGACACTGGCACAGGTTGCACAGGGAGGTTGTGGCTGCTCCCTCCCTGGAGGTGTTCAAAGCCAAGCTGGAGGAGTCCTTGAGTGAGCTGTACTAGTGGGAGGTGTCCCTGCCTATGGCAAGGGGTTGGAACTAGATGATCCTTGAGGTCCCTTCCAACCTTCCCATTCTATGATTCCATACAGGCTGGAGGGGGTAGGATGGTGGAGGGCAGTGGGCATGGCTCTGGTTCCTCTGCCAAGTGATGCATCTGTGACTTGACTTCTCTCTTCCTAGGGTCACTCCTCTGGGACCTCCCCAATGTCATCCAGCGTGCAGTCAGGAACACCTATCACCAATGACCTCTTCAGCCAGGCCTTACAGCATGCCCTGCAGGCCTCAGGGCAGCCCAGCCTGCAGGTCGGTGTCACAGCCTCATCTTTCAGCCCCTTCATCTCACTGAGTGGTATAAAGTGGTATAAAGTTCCAGCTGCCTCCTGAGGTAGAACATGAAGCTGGAGGCATCACTGGAGAAGGGCTTCTTGGAGGCCTGATAGACCTTGCAAAAGCAGTGAGTGGAAATGGGTTGGTGGGAGTTGGCAGCAGAGTTCTGAGCTGCAAGATCTGTGCTTGTGAGCTGGAGAGAGGGGTGGGAGAGGGCAAGATGTGAGAGCAGGGTGTGGGGAAGGTTGGTTGGTTCCTGCTTGGACTCTAGCACCTCCTCTTAGCTTCTTTTGTTCTCTTGCCTGCAGAGCCAGTGGCAGCCACAGCTCCAGCAGCTCCGAGACATGGGGATCCATGATGATGAGCTAAGTCTCCGAGCCCTGCAGGCCACCGGAGGGGATATTCAGGCTGCTCTGGAGCTCATCTTTGCTGGTGGGGCTCCGTAGCTTTAAGAGCAGGAGAGGCTGCACTAGTGAGTTGCACTGAGGCAGCTGTCACATTCCTTGGCCTGGGACTTGGCCTCAAACCTTTCTCTGCACTGGGGTTTAGCATGGAGCTGTTGGGGTGGTTGCTGCTTCCCCTTGGAGGTGGGCAGTGTGCTGCTGTTTGAGAGCACTGACCATACTGAGGGCACCTGCTCCTGGCATCTCTCCCCAGCCTCCTGGCCACCAGAAAAGAGACCTCAGAACTTTATCCAGTGTGGTTCCTCTGTCTTAGATCTGTCAACACCCTCTGCCTGATGTTTCATTCCTGCCCACCTGATGTCTCTTGTTATGCTGTTGTCCTCCCTCAGACTGTATTAAATGGACCTGCATTTGTTTGGCTCTTGGCTGGGTTGTGATCTATCCTGAGTTGTCTTCAGGTTCTTCCACTGCAGGAAAGAAAGCAGAGCAAAGGTTTTGTTTGTGGCAGGGCTGCAGAGGGCTGTAACACAGCAAAGCTGGCTTTGGGCTGGAGCTGACCTCCACAACCATCCTGCTGGGAGCTAGACCAGCAGAAGGGAACTGTT
This sequence comes from Eubucco bourcierii, assembly GCA_013396675.1. Taxonomy (NCBI): domain Eukaryota; kingdom Metazoa; phylum Chordata; class Aves; order Piciformes; family Ramphastidae; genus Eubucco; species Eubucco bourcierii. Next base: position 90,299 of record VWZE01015472.1, on the reverse strand, counting down.
CATAGAATCATAGAATGGTAAGGTTGGAAGAGACCTCAAGGATCATCTAGTTCCAACCCCCTGCCATAGGCAGGGACACCTCCCACTAGTACAGGTTACTCTTCTGCAGTACTGTGTCCAGTTCTGGGTTCCCCAGGTCAGGAAAGACAGGGAACTCCTGGAGAGAGTACAGCAAATGGGCTGCAAAGATGCTTAGGAGACCAGAATGTCTGGCTGAGGAACTTGGGGCTTTTTAGGCTGCAGAAGAGAAGACTGAGGGCAATCTTCTCAATGCTTATCAATACCAAAAGGGTGGGTGGCAGAAGGATGGGGCCAGGCTCTTTTCAGTGGTGCCCAGTGACAGGACAAAAGGTAACTGGCACAAACTGGAACATAGGAAGAAATTGCATCTAAACATGAGGAGCACCTTGACTTTGAGGTGGAGCACTGGCACAGGCTGTCCACAGAGGTGGTGGAATCTTCATCTCTGGAGACATTCCAAACCCATCTGGATGCTGTCCTGAGCAGCCTGCCCTAGGTGATGCTGCTCTGGCAGTAGGGGGTGGACTCAATGTTCTCCAGAGATGCCTTCCAACTCCTACCATTCTGTGACTTTGCAGTGAAGCTTCATGTCTCCTCCTTAGGAGAAACCTGTCCTTAGGTGTGTTGGGTGAGGCTGGCAGAGTCCTGTGAGCTGAGGAGAGCAAGGGTGGAGGTGCAGGAGTTCCTGGGCACCACAGGGTGAGGGCACAAGGGTTGAGGCAGTGCCCGTGGTGCTGCCAAGTGGCTCAGCAGCAGCAATGCTTGTCTGGCATGGCTTAGTCTGTTGGTCAACATGAGTTAGTCTGTTGGACAGTGTCTTCTAATCATAAAATGACTTAGGTTGGAAGGAACATTGGAGATCTGCAGTTCCAACCTCCCTGCTATGGGCTGGGACACCTCTCAACTAGACACAGCTGCTCAAGGCCTCATCCAGCCTGGCCCTGAACATCTCTGGGCAAGGCACATCCACAACCTCCCTAGGCAACCTGCTGCAGAGCCTCACCGCCCTCACACTGAAAAACTTTCTTGCCAAGCTCCAGTATAACTCAGCGTCAAACCATTCCCCCTTGGCCTGTCTCTAGACACCCTCAGGAAAAGTCCCTCTGCAGCCTTCCTGCAGGTTCCCTTCAGGTACTAGAAGGCAGCTCTGCTAAGTTCCCCTGGAGTCTTTTCCTCTCCAGGCTAAACAACCTCAGCTCCCTCTGCCTGTCCTCAGAGCAGAGATGCTGCAACCCTTTTTTGTGGCCCTCCTTTGGATTCCTTATGATGGGACCACCCAAACTGTGCCTCAAACCTGAGCTGCAAAGACAGTGGAAAGCATTTGCCTGTGCTTACAGTCCTTGGGAGCTGAGAGAAGCTGGGGCTGGCTGCACTCTGATTGTACCATCAAGATTAACAAGGCATGAACACAGGAGCTGCTCTTCCCGAGCTCCATCCTGTGTTGCCAGGGAAGCTGAGAGCACTTCCCTGCCTCGGAGCTGCCCTTGCTCCCCTCTAATGCCTCTCCAAGCCTTGCTGATACCATCTCAGCTATCAGGCAGCAGAGGCCGGGCTGTTCTCTGCAGGGTAGCTCACTGATAGGCTCTAATCCTGTCTGGAGGATTAAGGGTCTCAGGAGGGAGGGACAGCTTTTGTTCTGTGTAGGAGATAAGATATGCTGGATGTAACCAGCTTTGCTGACTCCACAACCCAACAGGTTGCTGCCCTCATTACTGCTCTGCAAACCCTGCCTAGATGATAGCTGTGACTTGATGTGGATGAAAACTGCCTCCTTTGCTCCCAGCTCTGAGCCATTCCCCCACCCTTCCTTTGCTGGAGGAGTGGGCAGCATGTGCCCAGCACCCTCCTTTCCTCCCTCCCTCCACCGTGGGGACAAGCCCCTGCTGTCAGCCCTCAATCCCCTCCTGTGCTGGCTGAGGATTAGCTGTATCACAGATGCTGCTGCTGCTGATTTAAGCTCTCCCAGACCTCCTCAGGGATAGTTTTGGGAGCAGGGGTGAGTAGTTTGCTTTGCTGTACCACCTCAATTCTCATCTTAAAGCCAGCTTGGGCTTGTTGATGTCCCAAGATGCTGCTGCTTCCCCACCTCCTGTCCTCAATTTGCTTCCTTTGCCCCACATTCTTGCATGAAGTAGTTTCTTTCTGGATGGTTGCTTCTGCCTAGGGAATTGAGAATTACCTGAGTGTCTTCTCTGTGGAAAGAACTGATTTCTTTTCCCAAAGTGCTTCTTTGGAGCCAGATCAGAGGATGTTCTCTGAACTGGCTGCAGCAGAGCAGGACTTGGCAGCGCTGCCGTTCACGAGGCGACTGCTGCGTGCGCTTCGCTTCCCTCATCTCGCCTGCCTGGGGCTGCCTGGAATAGATGTGCTCAGCAACCAGGCAAATTTAGAGCTGGAGGGATGGGGAAGAGAGGCTCTGCTGGCACCTGCAGGGCTGCTGATAGAGGAGGAGGAGGAAGGGAAGCTTTACTGCAGGAGCTCTTGTAGGGGAGTGGAAGTTGGGAGATGCTGAGAACTGGCTCTGCAGCAGCCAGGTGAGCGCTGCCTTCCCACCTGCTCTGCTGGCTGAATGCCTCTGGCCTCCCAGCAGCTCTGTGCTCAAAGTTCCACCTCTGACTGCAGGGAGATCTTTGCTGAGGGGGAGAAACAAGTCCCATTCATTTGGGGAGGAGGGCTGTGTCCTGGAGTGCATTGCAGCCAAACCATGGCTTATGGGGAGGTAGTGTGAGGTGTGCTGCCTGAGCCTGTTGTCCTGAAGGCTTTGGAGGAGCCTTTATCCCAAGAGAGCTGCTGGACAGAGCTGGAAGATGCTGGTATCTGTTGTTTGCTGAGACAGCAGCTAAGCCAGTGGCTGAACACGACAGATTCTGCTCTTGGGGAGCAAATTCCCAGCTTGCCTAATCCTTGGTGCTTGTAACCCATCCTTGGTGCTGCTGCCTTGATGCCTTCCACTCCTCCTGCTGTTCTGGTTGCTCCTCGTATCACAGTATCACCAAGGTTGGAAGAGACCTCAAAGCTCATCAGGTCCAAGCTGTTACCACAGCCCTCAAGACCAGACCATGGCACTAAGTGCCACGTCCAAACCTGCCTTGAACACCTCCAGGGACGCTGACTCCACCACCTCCCTGGGCAGCCCATTCCAGCAGGCAATGACTCTTTCAGGCAACAACTTTCTCCTCACCTCCAACCTAAACTTCCCCTGGCACAGCTTGAGACTGTGTCCTCTTGTTCTGGTGCTGCCTGCCTGAGAGAAGAAAGCAACCTCCTCCTGGCTACAACC
>VWZE01015472.1:27270-45047 GCA_013396675.1 Eubucco bourcierii | reverse complement strand
ATGTGGCAGTGTGCTGGGTGGTGCTGTGGGGTTGGAGACTTGGGTGGAGGGAAACCTGGTGAAGTTCAGCAAGGGCAAGTGTAGGGTCCTGCACCTGGGGAGGAACAACCTCCTGCAGCAGGACAGGGGAAGAGTTGAGCTGCTAGGAAGCAGCTCTGCAGAGAAGGACACAGGAATGCTGGTGGACAATGAGGTCACCACGAGCCAGAACTGTGCTGCCTTGGCCAAGAAGATCAATAGTCTCTTGGGGTGCATGAGGAAGAGTGTGGCCGGCAGATCCTCTCCCTCTACTCTGTCCTGGTGAGGCCATCTCTGGAGTAGTGTGTCCAGTTCTGGGCTCCCCAGTTCAAGAGTGACAGAGAATGACTGGAGAGGGTCCAGGGGAGGCTACAAAGCTGCTAAGGGGCCTGGAGTATCTCTGTGAGGAGCAAAGGCTGAGAGCCTGGAGAAGAGCAGCCCCAGAGGGGATCTGAGCAGTGCTTAACAAGAGCTAAAGGCTGGGGGCAAGATGCTGGGGCCAGACTCCTCTCCATGGTGCCTGGCAATGAGCACAAAGTGGAATCCAGGAGGTTCCATTTGAAGAGAAGGAGAAACTTGTTTGGTGTGAGGGTGGTGGAGGCCTGGAGCAGGCTACCCAGAGAGGCTGTGAAGTCTCCTTCTCTGGAGAGCTTCCAACCCCAGCTGAGCATTGCCATGCTGGGCAAGCTGCTGTGGCTGTCCCCACGCCAGCAAGGGGCTTGGGCTGGCTGATCTCCAGAGGTCCTTTCTCAACCTGCAGCATGTTTGGCCTCTGGGATTGGATCTGAGGGGCTGTGCTGTATCATCTTGCTCAGGCTCCTCTCCTTTCCCCTGCAGGAGGACGATAAGAACTACCTCACCTTGGTGGAGAAGTACGGAGATGTGTTGTTAGTCTGCGGGACCGGTGCCTGTGCTCCCACCTGCTGGAACCTGGTATGCTGTGCCCACCCGAGCTGGCACCAAAGCTCTTCCTGCTTGCTTTTGTGCTCTCGTCCACCTCTAAAATGCTTCCCTGATTTCCTCCTTCCTTCTTGGGCCGCTCCAAAGTGCCCAACTGCCACCTTCCTGGAACTGTTTGCTACGAGAGAGGTCTGCATGTGCCCCCTCTGCGTGTAGCTGCCCTCTTGTCACCTGCTGCCTGCAACAGGGGCTCTGCCTCCTCTGTCCTGTGCCCACCTTTGGGCTGTGCCAGCCAAGGAGAGCTGATTTTGTCCTGCCTTACGTGGGTGGATGTGGGCACCTGGTTTCTGAGGGGCCTTTGCTGTCCTTCTCCAGACACAGAGGAAGGAGAGCACTCCGTGGGATGGCAGAGGCATTGCACCCTTCACCCCCGACTCCAACACCCTCGTCGTTGTTGATGGTAAGCCTGGCACCTCGCACTGCCAGCCCTGGTGCTCTACAGGCCCTGGCACTGCCAGCAGACAGCAAGGCCACCATGAGCCAGCAGTGTGCCCTCATGGCCAAGAAGGTTTCCTGAAGAGTGTGCCCAGCAGGTTGAGGGAGGTTCTCTTGCCCCCCTCCTCTGCCCGAGTGAGGCTGCAGCTGGAGCTCTGTGCCCAGCAGGTTGAGGGAGGTTCTCTTGCCCCCTCCTCTGCCCGAGTGAGGCCACAGCTGGAGCTCTGTGCCCAGCAGGTTGAGGGAGGTTCTCTTGCCCCCTCCTCTGCCCGAGTGAGGCCACAGCTGGAGTTCTGTGCCCAATTCTGGGCTCCCCTTAGCAGAAGCTTGAGATTGCTTCAGGAGCTTTCCCCCTCTGCTCTTGATGGTGCTTCTTGCTGTTGCCTTGATGAATTCATGCCCTTTAGCACAGAACATGGCACCAGGCTGGTTGTTCCTGCCTGAGGCATGTTGTTAAGTCACTGTGAGGGAGGGTAGAGTGCAATGGGAGCCATGGAGTAAGGAGGGTCCTGCAGTAACTCCACTGCTGTAGACCTGGCAGAGGGGGAGTTGAGGATCTTCCCCTGTCCACTCCTTAAGGCAAAGGGTTGAGGGAATCCTGGCAGGGCTGCTCAGCGCTAGGCGGTGAGGACTGAATCCCTCCACCCTTAGCCGCCATCTAGGAGTCCTTGCTCCCAACGAGTTCTTGCTTCAGTGTTTCCCTCCCCCAAACCCTTCTGCTTCCTGTGCCAAGAGCCCACCACAGATGAACCCTCCTCTCCCCTAGGTCATGACATCTACTCCACCATCAAGAAGAGCCAGCAGAATGGGAAGATACCTCGGTTCCGCCGCGTCAGGGGCGGGGGAGAGCTCTACACAAGCGACACAGTGATGCAGAGTAAGTACAGGGCACATCCTGAAGCCCTGAGGAACAGGCCCTGGGGGTCTGGGGTGATGAAAAACTCAACCTGAGGCTGCAGTGTGAGTGCAGCCCAGACAGCAACTGTGTGCTGGGCTGCAGCAAGAGCAGTGTGGGCAGCAGGTCAAGGGAGGGGATTCTGCCCCTTTGCTCTGCTCTCCTCAGACCCCACCTGCAGTCCTGGGTGCAGTTCTGGAGCCCCCAGCACAGGAAGGACATGGAAGTGTTGGAGCCAGTCCAGAGGAGGCCACCAAGATGCTGAGAGGGCTGCAGCAGCTCTGCTGTGAGGACAGGCTGAGAGAGTTGGGGCTCTGCAGCCTGGAGAAGAGAAGGCTTCCAGGAGACCTGATAGTAGCCTTCCAGGATCTGAAGGGGGCTCCAGGAAGGCTGGGGAGGGACTATTGACAAGGGCTTGGAATGGCAGGACAAGGGGAATGGGTTTGAAGTGGCAGAGGGGAGATTTAGACTGGATGTTAGGAGGAAGCTGTTTGTAGTGAGGGTGGTGAGACTCTGGCACAGGTTGCCCAGGGAGGTTGTGGCTGCTCCCTCCCTGGAGGTGTTCAAGGCCAGGTTGGAGGAGGCCTTGAGTGAGCTGTGCTAGTGGGAGGTGTCCCTGCCTATGGCAGGAGCTTGGAACTAGAGGATCCTTGAGGTCCCTTCCAACCTTACCATTCTGTGAAGTGCCAGGACCCACCAGGTAGTGCAATTTGGATTCTCTCAGCCCACAGCTGTGGGTCATAGGTACCTGGGCAGAGCTTGGAGGCGTCTGTCCTTTTCTGCCCATCTGAAGTGTGGCTTCAGAACATCTTTTTTGGGTCTGGCCACACCTAGGGCTGTGGGAATCGTAGAATGGCTTCAGTTGGGAAGGCACCTTTTAAAGGTCACCTAGTCCCACCCCTCTGCCATAGGCAGGGACACCTTTCACTGGAACAGGTTGCTTAAAACCTCTTCCAACCTAGTTTTAAACATTCCTATGGGTGAGGCTTCCACAGGCTCTCTGGGCAACTTTTTCCAGTGCCACCCTCATAGTAAACAACTTCTTCCTAACATCCAATCTAAATCTCTCCTGCTCTAGTTTCAAACCATTGTCTCTTGTCCTGTCAGTTAGAAAAAGTCCCTCTCCAGCTTTTCTTTAGGCCCCTTCAGGTACTTCAGGAAGGGCTGATCTGGCTCACATCCTCAGTGGTGGTGAGGAGAGACCCAGCAGCTCCCCTCCAGCTCTCTTGCTGCTGGCTGGGGGAATTTCACCTCTTTGCTTCTGGCAGAAAACAGCAGCTGATGAGGGAGTTCCTCTTGCTGAGGGTGAGGAGATGGTTAAATGGAGAGAAACGGGTGGCAAGTCCCCTGGCAGAGGCTGGAAGGAAACGTGGTTATGTAAAGGTGCCCATCAGCTGCCTGCCCTGCGGTGGTGGTGGTGGAAACAGGAACGACAGCTTCCACTCTGGGCAGTAACTCTTTCCACAGCCTCAGCCAGGGACACAGCTCGAGGGGGAAACCTGTGGGGCTGTCTGAGGGGCAGGGTGGGAAAGAGAAACCAGGAGTTTTCCATCAGCTGCTGACACAGAATCTCAGAAAGGACCTCTGAAGATCATCAAATCCAACCCCCCTGCTTTGCCAGAACAGGTTCACCTAGAGAAGGTCACACAAGAACACATCCAAGGTGGATTTAGAACCTCTCCAGAGGTGGAGGCTCCACCACCTCTCTGGGCAGCTTGCTCCAGGCCTCTAGCAGCCTCAAAAAAAAGTTCCTCCTTGTGTTTAGCTGGCTAAGCTGTCAGCTCGTGGCTTGAATGGCAACGCTTTGTGCTGGGTGAGGAACTGGCTGGAGCCCAGAGAGTGGTGGTGAACAGTGCCACATGCAGCTGGAGGCCTGGCACTAGCAGTGTGCCCCAGGGATCAGTGCTGGGCCCCATCCTCTGGAACATCTTCAGTGATGATCTGGACGAGGGCATCGAGTCAGGCACCAGCACATTTGCAGCTGACCCCAAGCTGGGGGCTGATGTTGCTGGGTTGGAGGGCAGAAGGGTTCTGCAGCAGGACCTCGACCACCTGCACAGATGGGCAGAGTCCAAGGGGATGGAGCTCAACAAATCCAAGTGCCAGGTGCTGCACTTTGGCCACAACAACCCCATGCAGAGCTCCAGGCTGGGGTGGCAGTGGCTGGAGAGCAGCCAAACAGAAAGGGATCTGGGGGTGCTGATTGACACCTACCTGAACATGAGCCAGCAGTGTGCCCAGGTGGCCAAGAAGGCCAATGGCATCCTGGCCTGCATCAGCAAGAGTGTGGCCAGCAGGAGCAGGGAGCTCATTCTCCCCCTGGACTCTGCACTGCTTAGGCCACACCTTGAGTCCTGTGTCCAGTTCTGGGCCCCTCCATTGAAGAAGGACATTGAGGTGCTTGAGTGTGTCCAGAGAAGGGCAACGAGGCTGGGGAGAGGCCTGGAGCACAGCCCTATGGAGAGAGGCTGAGGGAGCTGGGATTGGTTAGCCTGGAGAAGAGGAGGCTCAGGGGAGACCTTCTTGCTGTCTCCAGCTACCTGAAGGGTGGTTGTAGCCAGGAGGAGGTTGCTTTCTTCTCTCAGGCAAGCAGCAGCAGAACAAGAGGACACAGTCTCAAGCTGTGCCGGGGGAAATTTAGGTTGGAGGTGAGGAGAAAGTTCTTGCCTGAGAGAGTCACTGACTGCTGGAATGGGCTGCACAGGGAGGTGGTGGAGTCAATGTCCAAACCCGCCCTGAACACCTCCAGGGACGTGGCACTTGGTGCCATGGTCTGGTCTTGAGGGCTGTGGTAACAGGTTGGACTTGATGAGCTTTGAAGTCTCTTCCAGCCTTGGTGATACTGTAACTTCTCATGTTCCAGGTTGTGCCTTGTCTTATCACTGGGCACCACTGAAAAGAGCCTGGCCCCATCCTCCTGATACCCACCCACCAGCTTTGATGAGACCTCCCCCACCCCCATCTCAGTATTCTCTTCTCCAGACTGAAAAAACCCCCACCAAACAATTCTCTCAGTCTTTCCTCATCAGGAAGATATCCCAGTGCCCTCATCACCTTTTGCTGTACCCTCAGCAGCAAGCCCCTGCCCTTGAACTGGGGAGCTCAGAACTGGATGTCATGCTCCAGATGTGGCTTCACCAGAGGGGAAGGAGAACCTACCTCAACCTGCTGCCTAGATTCTTCTTGATGTACCCCAGGATGCCTTTCCAAGTGGCACTGAGGGATGGGAGATTGGTGAGCCCCTGACCAACAACAAAAAATCAAACTAGGTGACACCAGGGCACAGAAGGACTTCTTCAGACAGAGCAGTGGAGAGGTGGAACCAAGACTCCAGTAAACCATCCTGGTAGAGCCAGAGCTATGAGGCCAATCCCAAGAGCTCCCTGCCATGGGGCCACCAACTAATGATGCTCAGAGGACTCTGCTGCTGCTGGGGATGCCCTTTGTGGCCATGGTGTGTTGATAGGCAGAACATCATTGGGTTTTCCACAGCAGACACAAACAACAGTGCAGCTTGTCCTCAGCAAGGACAACTTCTGGAGAGCAGTGAGGGGGAAAAAGATCTGGGGGGTCCTGGTGAATGGGAGGTTGACCCTGAGCCAGCATTGTGCTCTGGAGGTCAGGAGGAGCAATGCCATTCTGGGGTGGATTAGAAGGTCAAGAGAAGTTCTCTTCCCCACTCTGCTCTGCCCTGGTGAGGTCACATCTGAAATATTGTGTGCAGTTCTGGGCCCTTCAGTTCCATGAAGGACCTCAGGGAACTGCTTAAAAGAGGCCAGCACAGAGCCAAAACAATGATTAAGGAAGTTGAACATTTTCCTTACAAGGAGAGCCTGAGGGAGCTGGAGCTCTGCAGCTGAGAGAGGAGGAGAGGTGACCTCATGGATATTGATAAATACATAAAGGGTTGAGTGCCAGGAGGCTGGTGCCAGGCTCTTCTCAGTGATGCCCAATGCCAGCACAAGGGGCAATGGGTGGAAGCTGAGGCATAGGAAGTCTCATTTAAACCTGAGGAGGATTTTTTTTCCTTGGAACCCTGGAACAGGCTGCTCAGGGTGGGTTGTGGAGTCTCCCTCTCTGGAGATATTCCAAACCCACCTGGATGTGTTCCTGTGTGATCTGCTCTGAGTGACGCTGCTCTGGCAAGAGGGTTGGACTGGATGAGCTTTCAAGGTCCTTTCCAGACCCTGATATTCTGTGATTTTTGTGATTCTTGTGTCATTACATCTCTTCTGCATGAGAAGGGGGAAAAGGCTTCCTCTGCCAGCAAGCGGCTCAGGCTTCTCCAGGCTCTGGGGGCTTGGCCTTCAAGAGAATGGATATGTGGAGTTGGGTAGGAGGCAGAGGAAGAGCAATCCACTGGGAGAGTGGCACCTGAAGAGCAGTTGGCTGGTTGGGTAGGTGTAGAGAGTGGGCTCAGACCTGGGCTCTGCCTGGAACAGAGGTGGCCTTTGTGGTTCCTCATCTTGCCTGAGGGCCTGTGGTTAGCTGCAGGGCACCCAAGGACTGTTCCTGTGAAACCTGTGTGCTCAGAGCAAGCTTTGCTGACAGCTCACTTCCCTCTCCAGACCCTCAGTTTGTCAAAGCCACCACCTTAAGGCACGAAGAGCCTCACCAGGACAAGATTTACTACTTCTTCCGTGAAGATAACCCAGACAAGAGTCCTGAGGCTCCTAGGAACATCTCCCGGGTGGCCCAACTCTGTAAGGTACCACGGGGAACAGGGTGTGGTGGGGAGGCAGGAGTGTCACAGGGATGCTAAAATGGGCACACACTACCTTAGCTGGGTGGTGTTGGCTCATGGCTTGGCCCTTTTGGCTCAGTTCTCTCCTCTACCACAGAGTTTGTGTGGGTATGGCTTTGACTTTCCCATCCTCTGTCCCAGCTTGCCCATAGAGAAGAGAAAGCTCTGTCCTGCCTCACTGCAGTCACAGAATCATTTGTGTTGGGGGGGGGTGTGTAGAAAACCTTTTAAGATCATAGAATCATGGAATTGTTTTGTTTGGAAAAGACCTTTTAAATTCATCAAGCCCAACTGTCAGCCTGACACCCCCTGCCCACTAAACTATGTCCCCAAGTGCCACATGGCCACGGGCTTCTCGAACATCTCCAGGGCTGCTGGCTCCTCCACCTCCCTGGGCAACCTGTTCCAGGGCCTGACCAAAGATCACCAAGTCCAACCATTATCCAACTCTCTAACGTGATTGCTGCAGTGACCAGCATCAAATAAACCTCTGGAGCATCTCCCAGTTATCCATCCTAGATACTGGATGAGGAGGAGCATCTTCCAATTATCCATCTGAGACGCTGGACGAGGAGGGGGACTTTGTGTTCTTCTCTGCCAAACCCTGCTTCCTTCTTCCCACCTCTCCCCCCAGGAAGACAAAGGGGGAACCAGCTCACTCTCTGCTTCCAAGTGGACCACCTTCCTGAAGGCCACTTTGATTTGTGTTGACCCAGTCACCAAGGGCAACTTCAACTGGCTGCAAGATGTCTTCTTCGTCCCGGCGAGCGACTGGCGGCGCTCCAAAGTTTATGGGCTCTTCACAAACACCTGGTGAGAGGCTCTGCAGAGCAGGGGCAGCTCCTGCCCCTTAGGCCAAATCCCTTCTGCCACCCCTCTAGTCCCTCTGGCAAGCACCAAGGTGCCACTGGACACTACCTGTAGCAGTATATGATGCCCCTGGCCATGCCCAGGCTGTAGAGGTGTTGGCCACCGTCTCCCTGACCATCTCCCTGACTCTCTCTCTGTCTCCTTGGCCACAGGGGAAGCTCTGCTGTTTGTGTCTATTCCTTTGAGGACATTGACAAGGTGTTTCAGACCTCCAAACTCAAAGGCTACAATGGTCCTGACCCAGAGATCAAGCCTGGGCAGGTGAGTGAGTGATTTAAGATGCCCACATGAAGCAGAAAGGCTCTCCTGAGGCAAGCAGAGCTGGTCCCTGCTTTATCACTGTAGTTATCAGAGTAGCTGGGGCCAGAGGAGTGGGACAGTTCCACCACTGGGCAAGCAGAGAGCTTGGGGCAGCAAGGAAGGATGTGGGCACTGCAGGAAGGATTTGAGCTTTAGTGCTGGAAGACAAAAAGCAGGCTGGAGAAGGTCCAACAACTTCACAGAGAGCAGGGGGAGACAGGTTCTTACCTCCCTCAGCAAATGGAACCTGCAGCTGGAGGACAACGTCTTGGCTTGTGTTTGCCAACCCCAAGGGGTTCTGGCTGCACCACTCACATGGCAGCAAACAGCAGGGATGAGGGGGACACCCCTGAGCCCCTTGGTGGGAGGGGACACAATTCATTTCTGGGCCCCTCAATTTAAGGAAGATGTTGAGGTGCTTGGAGGTGTCCAGAGAAGGGCAGCAAGGCTGGGGAGGGGGCCTGGAGCACAGCCATGTGAGGCTGAGGGAGTTGGGGGTGTGCAGCCTGCACAAGAGGAGGCTCAGGGCAGACTTGATTGCTGTCTGCAGCTACCTGAAGGGAGGTTGTAGCCAGGTGGGGTTGGGCTCTGCTGCCAGGCACCCAGCAACAGAAGGAGTGGACCCAGCCTCAAGCTGTGCCAGGGGAGGTCTGGGCTGGATGTTAGGAGGAAGTTCTTGCCAGAGAGAGTGATTGGCATTGGAATGGGCTGCTTGGGGAGGTGGTGGAGTCCTCATCCCTGGAGGTGTTTGAAAGCAGGCTCCGTGAGGCACTTGGTGCCATGGGTTAGTTAATTAGAAGGTGTTGGGTGATAGGTTGGACTCAGTGACCTCAGAGATCTTTTCCAACTTGGCTGATCCTGTGACAAGGTGACCTTTCCTAGACTGTGACTTCTGCAGGGCAGGTGTCTGGTAGGACCTGGCCCAAGGATGGTGACAGCAGCCCTGAGGCTGGTGTTTGGAGCGGTGCACTGTGCCAGGCTCCGCTGCCTCAAGCCTCCCCTTCAAGGACCTCTCCAGCTGATGGTGCCTTTTGTCCCCTCTCCCTGCAGTGTGTTTCCTCTGGCCAGCACACCCCGAGTGAGACCTTCAAGATAGCAGACAGCCACCCCGAGGTGGAGGACCGTGTGGAGCCCCTGTCCCCCACCAAGAGCCCTTTGTTCCACAACAAGCACCGCTACCAGAAGATTGGGGTGCACGAGGTGGCTGCAGGGGATGGACGCCGCTACAACGTCCTCTATCTGGCCACAGGTACTGGGGACCATTCCCTTTGGGCTTCCTCAGGGGCTGCCTGAGGGCAGGGAACCCTTGCTTTGAGCAGCTTGGCCTGGTGGGAAGCATCCCTGTCTGTGGCAGGGGTGTTGGCACGGGATGGGCTTTGAGGTCTTTTCCAACTCGAGTCACTCTAGGATTGATTCTGTGAAGCCAAGAGGAAGCAGGTGAGACCTCCCCCAGTGAGGAGCAGAGTTGAGGGGCTGTGTTCCCAGCTTGGCCAAGTGTGTTTAGAGCAAGATGGGGGTCACCCCACCCACCCAGGTGCAGCTTTGCACTGTCTGAGCAGAAATCTTTCGTGGAGGGACCCGCTGCAGCACCTCCTGCTCCCCTGCTCTAGTGCAGCAGCTCAGGCTTCCTGTGAGGCCAAGCACCTCTGGCTAGGATCACAGCCAGCTGAGCAGAGGTTCTGGGACATCTGGAGGTGCTGTGGAGCTGGGCCAAGGCAATTCAGCTGCAGGTGAACAGGATGGAGAGCAAGAAGGTTGAGCTTAGTCGGTCTGCCTGGTTCCTGTGCTGTGCAGCTGCTTGCTGCCCAGAAGGTGCCAAGGTCCAACCTTGCACACCAGACTTTCACAGTGCCACTGCCTGAAGAGCTCTGTGGATGTTTCTCTTGGCCAAAAAGCCTCAGAGGGCCAAAGAGATGATCAGAGGGGTGGAGCACCTCTCCTACAAGGAGAAGTTGAGGGAGTTGGAGCTGTTCAGCCTGGAAAAGAGAAGGCTTTGGGGAGACCTTAGAGCAGCCTTCCAGTACCTGAAGGGAGCTACAGGAGAGCTGGGAAGGGACTTCTGACAAGGTTTGTAGTGACAGGATGAGGGACAATGGTTTGAAACTAAAGCAGGGTAGATTTAGATTGGACATTAGGAAGAAGTTTGAGGGTTGCCCAGAGGAGTTGTGGACACCTCATCCCTGGAAGTGCTTAAGACTAGGCTGGATGAGGCTTGGAGCATCCTGGGCTAATGGAAGGTGTCCCTACCCATGGTGAAGGGAGCTGGAAGCAGATGATCTTCAAGGTCACTTCTCAGCCCAAACCATTCTGTGATCCCTCTCCTGCCTGTCTGCCTCCTACGGCTCTGCTCCTCCCTTTATCTGCACTGAGCTGGGATTTGTTCACTGGGACTTGTTGGAGGAGCTTTCTGGGGCTTTTGTTTCCTAATCTGTGATTAAAGAGCTGCAGCTGGCTCTCTGTAGGTGGCCTGGGTGGGATTAGGGCCCACACATGCTCAGATGGTTCCCATCTTGCCCCAAGTCTAAGCTGAATGGCAGCTAACGCCTTGCAGAGTCCTGTCAGGGAGCTCCATCAAGATGTAGCCAGCACCTGGGGGGGTCCTAATCCCTGCCTGACCTGGGGGTCACATCTTCACCTCCTCCCGAGTGATGGTAGAGAAGGGAGTGACTGTTTGGAGATGATGCAAGTGCCACAAGAGGGTGAAGGATGAAGAATCCTGAGCCCAGTTCCCTCAGGATCTGCCTTTCCACCCCTCCAGCCAACTGACTCGGTTACTTAAATCACCAGTTGGGAGTCATTTCGCTTGGGGTAGGGGTTGGGGAGGTGTTTTAATTAGGAAACCAGAAAGGCACAGCCCCAGGTTTGAGCCTTGGGTGAGTGGTGGGATGAGGGATGAAAGCAGAGCTGCAGAGCAGTTGGGTTTTGGTGCTGAGCCTGAGCAGGGCAGGCACAGCTGGGTCCCAAAGGGTGACTGGCAGTGGGTTCCTCGTGGCTCTGGGCTGGGAGGGTGACGAGGCTCCGGCAGTGACAAACACTATTGTGTGTGTGGGGGATGATTTCCTAGCAGAGCAAGCAGGCTCCTTCTCGCTGGCCTGCTTCAGGCAGCCAGCCCAGCCTGGCTCTGCAGGGTGGGTATTGTCTTGCCGCGGTGGGCGTCGGTCCTCTGCCTGCCTTCTCCACCCTAGCCTGCAGCCCCTCTCTTCTGGGGGGGCTGGACTCGATGTTATCCAGAGGTCACTTCCAGCTCCTGCAGTTCTGTGACTCTGTTTCACCAGGGCTCCTGGTTGCTGCAGGAGGAGTTGGGCCGACTGGCTTTTGGGGGTGCCTCTTGGGCGGGCAGGCTGGCTGGCTTTTGGGGGTGCCTCCCTCTTGGGTGGGCGGGCTGGCTTTTGGGGCTCCCTCTTGGACGGGCGGGCTGGCCGTGTTTTGGGGGCGCCTCCCTCTTGGGCGGGCGGGCTGGCCGTGTTTTGGGGGCGCCTCCCTCTTGGGCGGGCGGGCCGGCTGTGTTTTGGGGGCGNCTGTTGGGCGGGCGGGCGCGCTGTGTTTTGGGGGCGCCTCCCTCTTGGGCGGGCGGGCTCGCTGTGTTTTGGGGGCGCCTCCCTCTTGGGCGGGCTGGCTCGCTGTGTTTTGGGGGCGCCTCCCTCTTGGGCGGGCTGGCTCGCTGTGTTTTGGGGGCGCCTCCCTCTTGGGCGGGCGGGCCGGCTGTGTTTTGGGGGCGCCTCCCTCTTGGGCGGGCGGGCCGGCTGTGTTTTGGGGGCGCCTCCCTCTTGGGCGGGCTGGCTTTTGGGGGTCCCTCTTGGGTGGGCTGGCTCGCTGGCTTTTGGGGGTCCCTCCCAACCCAGACCATTCAATGTTCTGTTTCTTTCTAGACAAGGGATCCATCCACAAGATCGTGGAGCTGCCAGATGGGGTGCAGAACATCATGGAGCTCCAGGTCTTCCTGAAGAAGGATGCAATCCAGTCCATGATCCTGGACCACAAAAGGGTGGGTCTCTGCCTGCACCAGGGGAAGGAAAAGAGTGGGTCTGGCTGTAGCTTTAGAATCAGGCAGGGGGGAGGCAGGGACTGATGCTTTAATGACAGTTCTTGAATCTGGAAGGAGCCTTGGGTAGGTTTGGTGAGGGGGAGGGGGGATCCTTTATCCTGCAGCTAGGCTGATGTCCCCATTCCTGTGTAGCTCTTTTCTGGAAACCAGGGAAGAAGGTGGTTGCAGTTTGCTCCCGGGCTGAAATCTGCAGCCTGGCATCCCAGTGAAGCTGCAGTAGGTGCTGGGAAGGTGATGCTGGGACCCCTGAGGTGATCAGTTTCTCTGCTTCCCTCCTGCAGGCGGTGCTCTACGTTGGCTCCAGCAGGAAGGTGGTGGAGATCCCCATGGACCTGTGCAGGGTGTACCGCAGCAAGTGCGACAGCTGCCTGCTGGCCAGGGACCCTTACTGCGGCTGGCTCAACGGCACCTGCCAGTCGGTTTATCTCCACCGGTGCGTGGCAACCCCCTGGCTTTGTACTGCCCCCACCCCCTGCACAGCACAAACACCTTTTAGAGCTGGTGAGGTTAGGAAAAGCCTTTGAGGTTGTCAAGTCCAGCCCCCTAGAGCTCCCACTCCCACCCCTGCCGCTGAGCCGCAGCCCTCGGGTGCCACATCCGACATCTCTTGGAAATTCCTCCAGGGTTGGTGACTTCATCACCTCCAACTGTTCTTCCCTCCAGACTTGTGTGTGTGTGTGTGTGTGTGGGGGGGGGGAATTCCTGCTTGTTGGACGTGCCTTTCTCAGCCCACCCTTCTCAATCTCTTCCAGTAAATGACTACCAGAACATCACAGTTATTCCTTTCACAGGATTGCAGAATTAACCAGGTTGGAAAAGACCTCTAAGATCATCAAGTCCAACCTATCACCCAACACCTTCTAATTAACTAAACCCTGGCACCAAGTGCCTCATGCAGCCTCCTCTTAAACACCTCCAGGGATGGGGACTCCACCACCTCCCCAAGGAGCCCATTCCAATGCCAATCACTCTTGCTGGGGAGAACTTCTTCCTGACATCCAACCTAAACCTGCCCTGGTTTGTGTCCTCTTGCTCTGTCCCTGGGTGCATGGCAGCAGAGCCCAACCCCACCTGGCTACAACCTCCCTTCATGTTATTGTAGAGAGCAATGAGGTCTGCCCTGAGCCTCCTCTTCTGCAGACAGCACACCCCCAGCTCCCTCAGCCTCTCCTCACAGGGCTGTGCTCCAGCCCCCTCCCCAGCCTTGGTGCTTGAACATGTCCAGAGAAGGGCACCTCCACATCTTTCTTTAATTGAGGGGCCCAGAACTGGACACAGTACTCAAGTTGTGGCCTAACCAGTGCTGAGTACAGCACCACTCCCTAAACTGCCCCACTGATTCCCTCTATGCCTCTTACAACTAGTCCAGGGCTTCAAAAATGCTTTCTGGGAAGAAACTTTTCCTAATATCCACCCTGAACCTCCCCTGGCACAACCTGAGGGCACTTCCTCTTGTCCTGTCACTTGTTGCATCCAAGAAGATCCCAACCCCCACCTGGCTCCACCCTCCTTTTAAGGGAGTTGTAGAGGGTGCTGAGGTCTCCCCTCAGCCTCCTCTTCTGAAGAGGAAGCAACCCTGATTCCCTCAGCTGCTTCTCCTAAGAGCTGAGTCTCACCCAGCTCTGTATCTGAGACACAGCAAGCTGTCTGCTAGTGGCTAAACAACCCCAGACCACAGAATCATTCAGGCTGGAAAAGACCCTTGGGATCATCAAGTCCAACCATAAGGCTTGTGTCCAGGGCCCTCTTCTTCACATGGTTTTGATGCCATCCTCCCACCACAGAGTCCATCATGTCCAGGCAATAACAGCATGGAGATCCACACTGTCCCCAAACCCTCCTCTTCTGCAGGGATCTCTCCCTCCCGCAGCATCCTTGCTCTGCAGAGAGGCTTTGAGCCGCTCTGTTGCTGTTAGGAGAAGGTGTGGGTGTGACACTACTGCAAGTAGTTGGTTGTGGCAACCTGCTGGGTGTCACATCTGGCACCCTCTGGGTGGGGGAGTGGGGTGGGTGTGTTCCATGTCCCAGCTAGCAGCAGGTGGTGAAGCTTTTTCTAACTTATCTGATCCCCCACCTGGTGGAGGAGTGAGTCCTTTCCTAATCCTGAAGGTACTGCTTCCCTGATGTTCATTCTCATTCCCATTTGCTAGGGAGGTGCTTCAGAACCTGAACCTGGACCCTCAGGGAGGGAAGTGCCAAAAAGGGGATGTGAAGGAAGGTAGGTAAAGGTTTGGGGCCTAGAGGTCCTGTGTGTGGGCTGGGTTGGGAGCAAGGTCACCACTTCTTGAGGCTTTGCATGGGTTGAGCAAGTTGCTGCAATTCAGTACTGGAGAACTGGGAAGGACTGTGCTGGAAGCAAGATAACAAGCAAGTGTCAGCTTGCAGCTCAGGGCTAGAGAAAGTGTTTTTCTGAACTGAGCAGGAGGGCTGAAACTGTCTTTGTTGCTTTCCTGGGAGAAGAGGCCTGTGGGCTTCACCAGGTGCAGGTCAGACCCTGCCACTGTTGTGCAGTGGCTGTGTGGTGTAGAATGATGGAGTTGTGAGGCTGGGAAAGACCTCCAGGAATCATTGAGTCCAACTGTTAACCCAGGGTGGCCAAGTCCATCACTAAACCATGTCCCTCAGCACCACATCTACATCTCTTTCAAGTGCCTCCAGGGATGGTGACTCCAGCATTGCCCTGGGCAGCCTGTGCCAGGGCTTGACAACCCCTGCAGGGAAGAAATTGTTTCTCACATCCAACCTAAACCTCCCCTGGTGCAACTTGAGGATGTTTCCTCCTGTCTAATCATGTACCCAGAGCCACCAGGATGGTTGGGGGGACTTGAGCATCTGCCCTGTGGAGAGAGACTGAGAGCCCTGGGGCTGGTTAGTGCGGAGAAGAGAAGGCTGAGAGGGGATTTGAGTGATGTGTACAAATATCTGAGGGGTGGGGGTCAAGTGGAGGGGGCCAAGCTCTTTTGGGTGGTGCACAGCAATAAGCCAAGGAGCAATGGATGCGAACTGCACCAGAGAGGGTTTCACCTCAGCATGAGGAAAAACTTCTTTGGTGTGAGTGACAGAACCCTGGAGTAGACTGCCCAGAGAGGTTGTGGAGTCTCCTCCAAACCCACCTGGATGCATTCTTGTGTGGACTACCCTGGGTGACGCTGCTTTGGCAGGAGGCTGGACAGGCCTTGAGTGACCTGTGCTAGTGGGAGGTGTCCCTGCCTATGGCAGGGGGTTGGAACTAGATGATCCTTGAGGTCCCTTCCAACCTTACCATTCTATGATCTCTGGAGGTCCCTTCCAACCTCTAAAGTTCTGTGATTGCCTCCAGACTTGGGTTGGGAGCGTGGAGGGAAATCCCTGCTTGCTGGACATGCCCTTCTCCTCCCACCCTCCTCCATCTCTTCCAGCAGACGACTACCAGAACATCACAGTCGTCCCTTTCTCCCGTTACTTCCTGAACTGCCCCATCGAATCCCACTATGCCACCTACAACTGGTACCACAACGACAGCCTCATCAAGACCTGCAACACCACCCACCCCCAGCAGGACTGCTTCCACTTCATCCAGAACGTCAGCCATGTCCACTACGGCCACTACGTCTGCATCTCGGAGGAGGACGGCTTCAGGCAGGCTCTGGTGAAGGAGCGCCTGCTCAGCCAGCTCAGGTTCATGCCCTCCAGGGGTCAGGCCCCTGTCACCTTCGGCTCTTGGCTCCAGCTGCTTCTGATGGTGCTCTTGGTGGAGCTCTTTCACTGAACGCCGCGGGGCTGTGTTCCCACCCACCCTGGCTGCTGCCTCTCTTCCTGCGCTCTTGCCGTCAGCTCCCGACGCGGGGTCCTCGTTCTATCTACTCGCTCCTTGGACGCTCAGCGCTGGCTGTCCCAAAAGGGGTCCTGGGCAGCAAGGACCTCCCATCTTTTGACCTTGGTGGAAGAGTTGTGGCATGGAAGATGCCATCTGCAAGGACCAGACAGAGCCGGGTTTGGGTTACCCTAAGCCGTGGGGGACGTTGGCCATGCCCAGAAGCGTGGAGGTGGTGCTGTGAACCTCTCCCCAGACCCACGCTGGTGGTTCTCTGCTGGTTATCACCCAGCACCTATCCTGGGTGTGGACCTTGGTGGAAGAGTTGTGGCACGGAAGATGCCATTTGCAAGTGCCAGATGGAGCTGGGTTTGGGGAGGGGTTACCCTAAGGTGTGGGGGATGTTTGCTGTGCCCAGCAGCATGGAGGTGGTGCTGTAAACCTCTCCCCAGACCCACGCTGGTGGTTCTCTGCTGGTTATCACCCAGCACCTACCCTGGGTGTGGACCTTTGGGGCACTCTGCCCACTGTGCATGCACTGATCCTCAGGGCACCAGGGCTCCTCTCTTTAGGAACTGTGCATGTGATGATGAGGAGGAGCCAGCCCTCGGCCTTGTGAACTGGTTGATCTGTGCTTCACCTCCAGTGGGGCCTCCCAACTCCTTCTTTTTTTTTTTTTTTCCCTGGTGGCTAACATCTGTTTGGGCTCTTGGTGTCACATCCCAGTCCCCTTCTGGTGTGGAGAAGAGGGCTCCCGGGAGGCTTTTAGGGTTTGGGTTCTTGGTTTGAGGGTGGGTTGTTTTTGTTTTGCAGCTGGCTTTGATGGGGGTGGGGGGAGCTGGGGAAACCTGCCCAGGCAAGGGCAGGCTTAAAGTGAGCATTTTGCATGGAGAAGAAAAAAAAAAAACTGCCTGGGAAGACAATTTGGGATGTGGGGAAGGACAGAAAGAAGGGGACAGGAAGGGAAGGTGGAAGCAGAGCCCATACCCAACCTGGGAGGCCCTGGGGAAGGAGTTTTAAACGCACAAATCCTCTGCAGGCAGCTAAGGGCATTTATCCAGGGGCAGCAGGCACCTCCCTGCTCCCAAAACCTCTCTCCCCACCCCACGGGAGAGAGACTGAGCTTCCTCAGGGAAAGAGGCGGCAGGCTGCTGATCTCAGGTCAATGCCAAGGGGCTGGGGGTGGGCTCTGGCTGTCCCCCACCACCCAGAGCAGCTCTGCCCCTCTCCCCCGCAGCAAGGGCAGGGGGAAGGAGCAGGCTTAGCTTCCCTTGGGCTCTGAGGTCTCTCAGTAAGACTAAACTGTGAACAAAGGGATGCTCTCCCTGTGCCCGTGAGCGAGGGCTGAGCCCACCACCTTGACCAAACCTTTCCCAGCCCTCTGGCTGGCCAAAACCCCTCCAGCCTCAGGAATGGGCATCCTGTCTCATGCTTCCATGCGCCTGGCAGCACAGCTGCTGTCTGTGCCTGCTCAGGAGTGCCCGAGGGCTCTTTTTGGCCGAGGTGGGAGGACTCCTTGTGACCGCCCCCGCTGACTAAGGACAAGGGGCCGAGAGCTTCCTACTGCACTACATTTCCAAGATCCTCCTCCTCCCTGAATCTAGGATAGAGCTTCTTCCATCCCTTCTCAAAGCACTTTAACTTTGTGAACTAACAAATAACCTATTTATTATCAGCTGGGCGTTACTGGACTTGTGTAATTTTATAATATTAGGGG
>VWZE01015472.1:7630-19074 GCA_013396675.1 Eubucco bourcierii | reverse complement strand
GGTGGGGCTTCGTGGGTGAGCTGCTGGGGGTGGGGGGAAGGGGGGAAAGTGACTCCTCCCATCTGTGGGCCACCCACTTTGCTCGGCACGGGTGGAACCGACAGCAAAAAGCTGTCAGAGCTCCCTGTCCCCCCACTTGTGATTTCTACTGCCTGTCCCCCCAACTTGTGAGTTCTGCTGCCTGGGGAAAGAGTGATGCTGTGGGGTTTTAGCACCTTCTCGACCCATTTCGTGCCCCCCTCTTCTTCATTTTCCATCCCAGGGCCCCCTCAACCCCAGTTGAGGTTCCTGTGGGTTCCTGTGCCCCCCCTCCCTTCCCCCCACCCAGTTTCCTCTGTGAGTAGTGTACCCAGGGGCTGTTGGAGGAAGGACAAATCATCACCTTCCCTCCGTGCTGTGGGGGTGACAGTGATGTTGGGGAGGTGGTCTGAAAATGTGGAGGCCTCCCTGAGGTGAGGGCCCCAAAGGAAGAGGGTGAAGCCCCCATGGAGGATGTGTGTGGGACTCTTTGGAGATGCAGGAGGCAGATGTGGGATGATGGAGCACAGAAAGTGACTCCTCAGGCTTTGGGAAGGTGATGTTAAGAGGGGGAGCAGAGGTGATGCTGTGAGTGATGGGTGGCTGTCCCCTCTTGGGAGAGGAGCTGGTGGCATGGGGGCATGGCCACTTGTCCCCACACTTGTGTTTTTATGAGCACCAAGGTGGCCAAACTGCTCTGGGCTGGTCCCATTTCCACAGCTGGAGGGGAGGCAGCAGGTCCCACTCAGGACGGTGGCAGCGCAGGGGTGAAGGGCAGAAGGGTGGCACTGTGCCACCATGTCCCCAAGCTGTGGGGCTGCTCCGGGGAGCACAGCAAGCTGGAGAGTGCTCAACCAGGGGCAGGCAGTGGAAGCTGGGACAGGAGATAGGTGGCTGTGACAGGAGGGGACAGAGAACGTGGCTTGGGAGGGAACAGGGACCATGGGGCAACGGGGGGCAGACAAAGTGCCCTGGGAGGGGACAGGGACCGTGGGTATGAGGGGACAAGGAGTGTGGGTAGGAGGGGACAGACCAGGTACCTGGGAGGGGACAGGGACCATGGGTATGAGGGGACAGACCAGGTACCTGGGAGGGGACAGGGACCATGGGTATGAGGAGACAGACCAGGTACCTGGGAGGGGACAGGGACCATGGGTATGAGGGGACAGACCAGGTACCTGGGAGGGGACAGGGACCATGGGTATGAGGGGACAGACCAGGTACCTGGGAGGGGACAGGGACCATGGGTATGAGGGGACAGACCAGGTACCTGAGAGGGGACAGAGACTGTGGATAGGAGGGGACAGACCAAGTACCCTGGGAGGAGACAGGGACCACGGGTAGGAGGAGACAGACCAGGTACCCTGTGAGGGCAGGAGGGGACAGACTTGGCAGGGAACAAAGAGCGTGGGGCAGGAGGGAACAAACATGGCGCTAACCTGAGGTGGGAGAGGGCAGTGCCATGGCTCAGGAGGGGACAGAGCCAGTTCCCCAGCAAGAGATAGGAACGATGGCAAGAGGGGACGGATCAAGTGCCCTGGCAGAGGCCAGGCAGCAGCTGCCGGGAGGGCACTCCCGGGCGGGTGGCGCTTCCCGGGCAGTGGCAGCACAGATGGCACAAACGCGCCCCCTGGTGGCCATCGCTGGCGCAGCAGCCGCTGCCGAACCCGGCTCAGCCTCTTCCCTGCCGAGAGACAGGAGGGCCTGGGAGAGGGTCAAAACCAGGAGAAGCCCAGGTCGGCCGTGGGGTCTTGTCCCCCAGGGACCCTCCCGGTTACCCCAAGGAAAATTCAGGGACATTTTAGGGACCTACCTCGAATTCTCATCCCTTCCAGGGACACCTCAAGAGACCCCAGGGATCCTCAAGGCCAACTCCAGGGACACACCAAACAGATGCCCTCCAAAAGCCCACGGACCTTCTAACCGCTCACCTCAACATTAATTCTCTCATTTTGCCACTGCTAACTGGTCACGAGTGAGTGTTACTGGGCTTAGGGACAAGGTAACCCCATGCAGAGCTACAGGCTGGGGTGGGAGTGGCTGGAGAGCAGCCAAACAGAAAGGGATCTGGGGGTGCTGATTGACACTCGCCTGAACATGAGCCAGCAGTGTGCCCAGGTGGCCAAGAAGGCCAATGGCATCCTGGCCTGCATCAGCAAGAGTGTGGTCAGCAGGAGCAGGGAGCTCATTCTCCCCCTGCACTCTGCACTGCTTAGGCCACACCTTGAGTCCTGTGTCCAGTTCTGGGCCCCTCCATTGAAGAAGGACATTGAGGTGCTTGAGTGTGTCCAGAGAAGGGCAACAAGGCTGGGGAGAGGCCTGGAGCACAGCCCTATGGAGAGAGGCTGAGGGAGCTGGGATTGGTTAGCCTGGAGAAGAGGAGGCTCAGGGGAGACCTTCTTGCTGTCTCCAGCTACCTGAAGGGTGGTTGTGGCCAGGAGGAGGTTGCTTTCTTCTCTCAGGCAAGCAGCACCAGAACAAGAGGACACAGTCTCAAGCTGTGCCAGGGGAAGTTTAGGCTGGAGGTGAGGAGAAAGTTGTTGCCTGAGAGAGTCATTGGCTGCTGGAATGGGCTGCCCAGGGAGGTGGTGGAGTCAGCGTCCCTGGAGGTGTTCAAGGCAGGTTTGGACGTGGCACTTGGTGCCATGGTCTGGTCTTGAGGGCTGTGGTAACAGCTTGGACTTGATGAGCTTTGAGGTCTCTTCCAACCCTGGTGATACTGTGAGACTGTGATATTTGCCACTATGTGTGGGTGTGTGTGTGTGGCTTTGTCCCCAGCTCTTAGGTGAGCCACATCACCCCGAAGAGCCTCTCCCTCCTGCAGGGATGTGTATTCGGGGGGCAGCCGGTGAAGAGGAACCTATGAAGGAGGAGACCTGCAACCTCCAGCACTCTCTGTGCTGGGGAGGGCCAGAAACGAGACACCTCCAGTGATGGCCAGGCAGTCCCCACTGCTGCCACCTTCTGTTGTGACCCATCAGGCCCGAGCTTCACTTCTAACCCCCTCTTCTTTTTCACCCTTTATTTAGCAGACAAACAGGTTGCCCCCTGACTACGAACCAAGCACTTTGGCAGGTTGCCGCAGCCCTTGCTTTTACTGCGGTGGCACAAACCACCTGTCAGCCTCCCCCTTTGCTCACCCCATGCCCCTCCAGACCTGGTACATCCCTCCACGGCCAGCCTGAGAAGGGATGATGCTCTGTCCAACTCTTTCATGCTGCCCCATACCCTAATTTCTGCCGGTGCGCCCTGTCCCTCCCCCGGGGCGGCCGTGACTCATCGGGAGGCGGGCGAGAGGCTCTCTCCTTGAGCGAGGCCAACCACGGGATAAGAGCGAGGCCACCCTCAGCTCCCTCTCCATCACCCGCTCCCATGCTGGCCCGGGCTGTGCCCAAGCCAGGAGCCTTGCCGGCTTGTCTCTCTGCCCAAGCCGGGGGATGCCGCCGGGCTGGGGGAGTTGCCACCCCCATCCCACCAGCTCCTCGACCCTTCAACCAGGTGCCCGGTGACTGGAGAGCTGGTTGGCTCAACCTCTACCGCTTCTGGCAGGAGGGTGGCTTCCACAACCTCCACCACATCATGACTCGCAAGTTCCAGCAGTTTGGGCCCATTTACAGGTGAGGTGGCAGCCCTGGCACTCCCCTACCCTGCACCCCAGCTCCAGCAGCCTTTCAAGCCCCAGATCCTACTGCTGTTCTCAGTCCTGCTCTGGGTTGGAGGAGGGCAAGGAGGCGGCTGAGCTGCTGGAGGAGCTCATCTTGCTGTGTGCCAACCAGGCTCGGTGCCACGCTGAGGGGCAAGAGGGGAGACCCACTTGTGGATGTGGGATGCTGAGAGATGGGGGTTGTGCCGCTGGAGAGGGGCTCAGCCCCATCCCATGATCTCTGAATGTCTGGAGCTGCCGACATCCAGGCATAGGGGAGTCCAAATCCAACTCCTATCCCAGCACTGTGCCAGCCTGAACCCTGGGGATCCTGAACGGGACCCATAGGCTGAATTAGGGGGGCGGGGGGGAGGGGTATTTGGGGGCGCCGGGAGAATATGGTTGATCTGGGGAGGGGAAGGGCTGTGGGAGGGCTGTGGGTGGGGGTCAGGGTGCAAAACTGCTCCTCTTCCATGCCCCGGCAGGGACAAACTGGGTGTCTACGAGAGCGTGAACATCATCAGCCCCCGGGACGCTGCCACCCTGTTCCAGGCAGAGGGGGCGCTGCCGGAGCGCTTCAGCGTGCCCCCCTGGGTGGCTTACCGGGACTACCGCAACAAACCCTACGGTGTGCTCCTAAAGTAAGTTTGGGGGGCGTGTGTGTGGGGGAGTGCGTGGAGGGAGGGGAGACCCCTCAAAATAGGGCTGCCAGGTGCTGTCGTAACAGCCCTGGCACAGCGGGTGGCGGGAAGCTGGTGATGGGCACAGCAGGTGGCCCCGTGCCATCTTCTAGGAAGATAGTGGGGGGGGAGGGGGCTTGGGGAGGGGACCTGCTTCTGATGCCAGCGGCTTCGTTGTGCCACAGGACAGGGGAGGCCTGGCGCTCGGACCGCTTGCTGCTGAACAAGGAGGTGCTGTCACCAGAGGTGGTGGAGGGTTTCGTGCCCCTGCTGAGCCAGGTGGGGGAGGACTTCGTGCGGCGGGCACGGGCCCAGGTGGAGAAGAGCGGCCGGGAGCGTTGGACGGCAGACTTCACCCACGAGCTCTTCCGCTTCGCCCTGGAGTGTGAGTGTGGGGGGCAAAGACCTCCCTGTGCGGGTGTGTGCCACCCCAAAACACCCCTTCTCAACCCATCCGTGGTGAGGAGCACTCTGCCCTTTCACAGAGACATGGAACGGTCTGGGCTGGGAGGCACCTCCAAAGGTCACCCAGCCCAACCCCTTCTGAGCTCCTCAGGGGCAGCTTCAGCTAGATCAGGTTGCCCAGAGCCTTGAGTATCTCCAGGGATGAGGCCTCAACCACCTCCCTGGGCAACCTGTTGCAGTGTTCCAGCACCTTTGTGACGCAGAACTTGCTCCTCACATCCAGTCTGAATCTGCTCTGCTCTAGCTTGAAGCTGTTGCCCTCATCCTGTCCACTGCAGGCCTTTGGAAGGAGTCTCACTCCACCTTTGTCCTCAGAGATGGGCAAAGGAGCTTCTCCCCCAAAGCCATAGGGTCTAGAGGAAGGTCTTTTCTCTAGACAAAGTAGAGAACAACTCAACACTGTTGATACTCCTCTACTTCACTCTGGTGAGACTCCACCTGGAGTACTGCAGCCAGTTCTGGAGCCCTGGTTACAGGAGAGATGTGAATGTGCTGGAAGGTGTCCAGAGAAGGGCCACGAGGATGATCAGAGGGCTGGAGCTGCTCTGCTGTGAGGACAGGCTGGGAGAGTTGGGGCTGTGCAGTCTGGAGAGGAGATGGCTCTGAGGAGACCTTATTGTGGCCTTCCAGTATCTGAAAGGGGCTGCAAGAAAGCTGAGGGGGCACTTTTTAGGGTGTCAGGTAGTGACAGGACTTGGGAGAATGGAACAAAACTTGAAGTGGGGAGATTGAGATTGGATGTTAGGAAGAAGTTCTTCAGCGTGAGGCTGGTGAGAGATTGGCACAGGTTGCCTAGGGAGGTGGTGAGGTGGTGGAAGCCTCATCCCTGGAGTTTTTTAATGCCAGGCTGGATGAGGCTCTGAGCAACCTGATCTAGTGTGAGGTGTCCCTGCCCACAGCACAGGGGGTTGGAGCTGGATGATCCTCAAGGTCTCTTCCAGCCCTGCTAGTTCTATGCCTCTATAAAACAGTGAATTATCTGCTGCCCATCATAGAATCATAGAATGGGAAGGTTGGAAGGGACCTCAAGGATCATCCAGTTCCAACCCCCTGCCACAGGCAGGGACACCTCCCACTAGTACAGGTCACTCAAGGCCTCACCACAAGCTAGCCCACCCTACCCAACAAGGGATGTCAGCATGGCCCTGTGATGTTTGGTGTGAGCAGTAGGCCAAACTCCAACCTCAAAGCCGTGGAAAGGATGGAGTTGGCCAGGGGACAGGGGAGGGGATGGGCACAGTGCCCTCCATGGCAGGTACCCTCAACGGTGCTGTGCTTGCAGCTGTGTGCCACGTGCTGTACGGGGAGCGCCTGGGGCTGCTGCAGGACTTTGTGGACCCCGAGGCTCAGCGCTTCATCGACGCCATCACCCTCATGTTCCACACCACCTCGCCCATGCTCTACCTGCCACCCGCTCTCCTCCGCCACCTCAATGCCAAGACTTGGCGAGACCACGTCTGGGCCTGGGATGCCATCTTCTCCCAGGGTGAGTGCTCCTCCTGCCCACACTGCCCTGTGTCACCTGGGGGACCTTTTGAGGGCTTGTCTCTGTAGTGCAGCCTCATCTCTCACCAGTGTGGAGACCTGCTGCTGAGCCCTACCACCCAGCACAGCGCCACCGAGTAGGCAGGAAGGCTGGAGCTTGTGGGATGGAGAAGTAGGGAGCCATCCAGGAGTGATGATGGGCATCCCATTGAGAGAAGCTTCCCTCCCAGAGGGGCTTGTGGCCTCAGAGAGCTTTTGACACCCGGAACACTCCTTGTGCACTGTGTTCCCCTACTGAAACACTCTCACTTCCTTTCTCTGTGCCCACCCAGCTGATGCTGGGTCCTGCAGCAGGAACTTCAGGGGTGGCTCTCATGGAAAAAACACCAACATGGGACAAAGATGCCCTGAAGTGCCACATCTGCTGTCTTCCTCCTCCACCACAGCCCCAGGGGAGGAAGACCACACCACTTCTCCTTGTCTCTTTCAGCGGACAAATGCATCCAGAACGTCTACCGGGACCTGCGGCTGCAGCGCAAGAGCGCCACGGGGTACATGGGCATCCTCTGCAGCCTCATTGTCCAGGACAAGCTGCCCTTGGATGGCATCAAGGCCAACGTCACCGAGATGATGGCTGGCGGGGTGGACACGGTAAGGAGCGTGCAGGGTGGTTGGGTAGGGAGAAGGGCCTGGCTGGTGGTGAGTCTACCACTCCTGCCCCTCTCCAGACCTCCATGACGCTGCAGTGGGCCATGTTCGAGCTGGCACGGTCCCCAGGGGTGCAGGAGCAGTTGAGGGCAGAGGTCCTGGCTGCCAAGAGGGAGGCAGCAGGGGACAGAGTGAAGATGTTGAAAACCATCCGGCTGCTCAAAGCTGCCATCAAGGAGACGCTCAGGTGAGGAGGCACAACCCCAGCACCCAGCCCCAAATCGTCGCCACGCACCGAAGTGGGACGTGGGTGGGGCAGGCTGTCCCCAAAATCAGATGTGTGGGATTTGTCCAACCCCCCCCTGCCCAGGCTGCATCCCGTGGCGGTGACCCTGCAGAGATACACCACGCAAGAGGTCACCCTCCAGGACTACCGCATCCCCCCCAAGGTGAGCACGGCCAGCGGCTCCCTCCTCAGGCCAGCGGCTCCCTCCTCAGCCCAACCTCAGCCCATCCTGCTTTTGCCTGGGGCTCTGGGTGGAGGAGGGACCTGGGGCGGGTGAGATGGGAGGAGCAGCCACGGGGCTGGATGCCATCCCTGCACCCCCCTGCCATGGGGCTGGTCCTTCCCTACAGACGCTGGTGCAGGTCGGTCTCTACGCCATGGGCAGGGATCCTGAGATCTTCCCCAAGCCCGAGCAGTTCATCCCCCAGCGCTGGCTGGCAGAGGGCCCCAAACACTTCAAGGGGCTGGCGTTTGGCTTTGGACCTCGCCAGTGCTTGGGGCGCCGCATCGCTGAGCTGGAGATGCAGCTCTTCCTCATGCAGGTGGGCATCTGGGGACTGGGTGCTGGCAGGGACTGGGGAGGTGGCAATGCCAGGGGTTGGCACCTCCAGGGGTTGGCAGATGGCCCCAAACACTTTAAGGGGCTGGTGTTTGGCTTTGGATCTTGCCAGTGCTTGGAGCGCTGCATTGCTGAGCTGGAGATGCAGCTCTTCCTCATGCAGGTGGGCATCTGGGGAATGGGTGCTGCTAGGGACGCTGGAGGTGGCAATTCCAGGGGTTGGCACCTCCA
Organism: Eubucco bourcierii; assembly: GCA_013396675.1. Lineage (NCBI taxonomy): Eukaryota > Metazoa > Chordata > Aves > Piciformes > Ramphastidae > Eubucco > Eubucco bourcierii. Next base: position 11,059 of record VWZE01015472.1, on the reverse strand, counting down.
GGGGTTGGCAGATGGCCCCAAACACTTCAAGGGGCTGGCATTTGGCTTTGGGCCTTGCCAGTGCTTGGGGCACCGCATCGCTGAGCTGGAGATGCAGCTCTTCCTCATGCAGGTGGGCATCTGGGGGCTTGGTGGTGGCAGGGACTGGGGAGGTGACAATGCCAGGGGTTGGCACCTCCAGGGGTTGGTACCTCCAAGTGTTTTCCATCTGCTTTTTCTCCCCTCCATCCCAGATCCTGGAGAACTTCAAGATTGAAACCATGAGAGCAGTGGAAGTGGGGACCAAGTTTGACCTCATCCTGATCCCTGACAAACCCATCTACTTGACCTTACGGCCACTCCAGTCCCAGGCTTGAGGAGGGTGACCACTCCCCAGCTCCTCCCAGCTTGGAGGACATCCCCACAGCAACCCAACAAGGCTCTGCTGGCTCCCTACAGCCAGGCTGTGGCCCCGGGGGTGTGGTTTTGGGGAGGATCTCAGGGCCACAACCTTGGCTTGGTGCATCCCTGCCTTGGCTCAAGGCTGCGCTTTACGCCACAGAGAGGGAGATAAACTGGAGCAAGCCCAGGCCTGCCATCAGCCCTGGAGCCACCAAAGGTTGCTGGCTGGGTAGGTGGGTGGGTGCTGCTTGAAGGTCCACAAGGACCGCACTGGTGATGCTCTTCTGATGCCTTCTCATGCTTTGCTTCGCCTCTGATTTAGTCTGGAATTCCAGCAGATGGAAAAGCATCGACTCCTCTTTGCCAGCCTGGGGTGTCCTGGTCTCTTTCTCCACAGGGGTGGGTTAAAGCAGGGGAGGTAGGAGCTGGGGTCTTCTTGGGGAGGTCGTGGAGACCACTGGCAGGCTCTGCTGGACAACAGGAAAATCACAGATTGGGTTGGGTTGGAAGGGAGCTTAAAGATCATTCAGTCCGTGTCATGGGCAGGGACATATCTCACTAGAGCAGGTTGCTTGAGGCCTTGTCCAACCTGACCTTGACCACAACCTCCCTGGGCAGCCTGAAAGATCTCAGAGGGGGTGGAAATCCATCTNTCAGGACCACTGTGCCCCCTCCTTCTTGCCTAGGGTCCTGTAGGGAAACTGAGGCAAATCCCACGTGGAAGTGGGGCTGGAGACCCCTTTATCTCCCCCAGCATCATCCTAGGTGCAGAAGGATGGCTCTGAGCCCCTCTCCTCCCTGCTGTCCCCATACATCAGAGGCCATCCCCCATATGGGGTGTCCCTGGTGCCCCCCTGGGCACTCACCAAGGTGGGGCCATGACGGAAGCCATGTTCCTGCTCCAGCAGACGAGTGCCAAGCTCCTGCTTCTCCCGTCCCCACCTCCTCGCTGCCTTCTCCAGCTGGCACAGACCCAAACCAGGCTGCTTATCTCCAAGGTGTGGGGGCCAGTGGTGACCCCACCCAGTTTCATCTTGACCCCCCCCAAGCCCTCCCCATCATCAAAGAGGGAGGATGACCCCCACCTGCCTCTCCAGCACCCGCCCACGGGCTTCTGCCTCCTCCAGCCTGACCAGCAGAGACAACTTCTCCACCCCCCCAAAAGCATCCTGTGGGCCACGAGATGAGCAGGAACTGGGAAATACTGGAATAACATCCCCAAACGCCCCTCCCCCCCTAACACCTTCCCACCCACCACTCACAAGGCGGGGAGCACCCCCACAGAGTGGAGATGCCACCCAGGCGATGCCACCAGCATGCCCAGTTATAGGCAGTGTTGCTTTCTGGGGTGCCATGGCTCTGCCCCCCACTCCCCACCAATCCCAGCTCTGTGTGCCCACCCCCTCCCCGGTCTCACCGGCAAGGCTGGAGGCTGGGGGGCGCTGTGGGCTGAGGGTTGGGAGGCTCTGGCCAGTTCCTCCCGCAGCCTCTGGTTCTCTGCCAGCAGTGTGGTGTACACCTCCTTGGAGAGAGCTTCACCTGGGGGTGGGGTGGTCAATGTCCTACACCCCCAACCCTGGGCAGAGATGGGGGTCTAGGAGCAAGCCCACACCTCCCCAAGTCCCAGAGATGGGTGCTGGAGTGGCTCAAGACCAGCTCTGACCCTCCACGGCAGACCTTCTCATGGTGTAAACCATCAGAAGAGGATGGCCACCAGCAGAGCCCAGCAGCTGTGTATGGGTCCTACCACCCTGGAGGGGTCCCTGTCTCCACTTGCACCTACCCTCTGGCTTCTCAGTGCTTCTGCCCACCCTGGAGAGCTTCTCCTGCAGCATCTGCTCCATCATCTGGATCACCTGAGGGAAGGAACAGAGTTGTCCCTGTGTCACAGGCCCATCACACCTCTTCAGCCACCAGTGGTCCTGTGAGCAGGCAGCACTCAGGAAGGGGTGGGATGGACCAGAGGTTCCCATCTGCTGAGCCATCCTTCATGTTCCTCAAGCTGGCCTTCTCACTCCCACCTCATTCTCCTCAACTCACCTTCTCCTGCTGCCTCACCATCTGCTCCAAGCTCTTTGTCTTGGCCGCCTTCTCCTGGCACCTCCTCAGCGTGGCTTGCTGCTGCCGGTGAGCCCTCTGGAGCAGCACCAGATCACTCTCTTGGTCATTTTTCTGGGATGGGAGGAAGGAGAAAAGCCCCCAAGGACCTCTGTGCTGAGCCTCGAGCCTTGAGGCAGCATCGGTAGGGCTGAGAGAGCCTTGTGGTGGGGCTCCTGAGGCTCTCCAACACCCGCTTGGCTACGGAGGTGCTGCGGTGCTCTCCCTGCACCTCCACCCCCACTCCTGTCGGTGTCCATACCCGGATCAGCTCATTCTGCAGCTGCTGGACTTGGTCCTTCAGCCTCCTCACCTCTGCCGTGCTGGCCACCAGCTTGTGCTTCAGGGTGGCTGCAATGGCCCACGCCACACCCTCGTCACCCAGCCAGGGGCTGGCGCGGGGCCTTTCTGCTCCGCCAGCCAGAAGGGTCCTCCGCGTCCACCTCCCCCTTCCCCACCACGCACCCAGCCTGTCCAGCAGCTCCTCGCGGGTCATGAGGTCCAGGTCGGCGTCGTCGAGCAGAGCGTGGCCCAGCTCCTGCTGCCAGGCCAGGCTGTGCTTCAGCTGCCTGTTCTCCACCTCCAGGCTGGCGGCACGGTGGCGCAGGGACAGCAGGTCCCCTGCCATCCGCTTCAGCGCCGGGTGGTAGCTGCTCGCCCCCTGCCAGCCCAGAGCAGAGCTGATGGTACCCTGCTGCCAGCCAGGCTTCTCCCCAGCACCAACAGCTTCATCTTGAGGGTTAGACCCGCTGTGGAAGAGCTAAGAAATATCCAGCTGCTCCTATGTGCTTGCAGCCATCCATCCATCCATCCATCCATCCATCCATCCATCCATCCATCCACCCATCCATTCACCCACTCACCCAGCCACCCACTCATCCACCCACCCACCCACTCATGCATCCACCCACTCATGCATGCATGCATCCATCCATCCATCCATCCATCCAT
>VWZE01015471.1:6044-35224 GCA_013396675.1 Eubucco bourcierii | reverse complement strand
GGGTCATTTTACAAAGTGGGGGGGGAACTCCCAAACCATCGCATTATTTTTATTTGTATATTTATGTACATTTTTAAAAATTTATTTATCAGGTTTAAAACACATCTGTGGAGCTGCAGGGGATCTGAGTGCCCTGGGACACAGCTTCAGGCAGGTGTTCATAGAGTCACAGAATCAGTAAAGGCTGGAAGGGACCACAAGGATCATCAAGTTCCAACTTCCCTGCCACCTCACTCTAGATCAGGGTGTCCAGAACCTCATCCAGCCTGGCCTTAAACACCTCCAGGGATGAGGCTTCCACCACCTCCTTGGGTATCCTGTTCCAGTCTCACCACCCTCATGCTGAGGAACTTCTTCCTAACATCCACTTCGAAAATCTACCCATTTCTAGCTTTGTTCCATTCCCTCCAGCCCTATCACTACCTGAAAGCCTAAAAAGTTCCTCCCTAGCATTCTTGTAGGCCTCCTTAAGATACCAAAATGCCACAATAAGGTCACCTCAGAACCTTCTCTTCCCTGCTCAGAGCTGTGAACCTCCTGCTCAGTTGTGAACCTCCAGCCAAGTGCAAGAGAGGCCAGACCAAACAGACTCTTCAAGAGCCTCCTGCCTTGGAGACTCTTCTCTAGCTCCCAAGATCCAAGCTCTGACTCTGGTGGCTGTTGTAGTCTCTACCCCAGTGCAAATGAAGCAAACAAGAGCTGACTTGTGCCGTCTGCTGCTCTGCTGGCTCAACATCTTGGCATTTCCCACCCCAGCAAAAAGATTGTCAGGGATCTGCAGGCAAAACCAAACCTTCATTGTCCCTTCCCAAGCTGCCCACAGTCATCTCCTTGCATACCTGTAAGACCACACCATGGGTCCTGAGACTTATGTTCACTCAATCTGCTTGGATCAGGCAAGTTGGGTGGGAGAGAACTGCAGGGGCAGGAACTGACGTTGCAATTCACCAGGAACCTTCATGATGCATGAAGGACATTCCTAGAGCTGTCTGCACCTCCACCATCATGCTGGACCATTCCCAGCTCCTGTTTGTCCTCCTTGACTCCATGCTGATGTCCACTTGGCACCTACCTTCACACACATGCCTTAGAGGAGCACTTCAGTGCAGCTGGTAAGCTTGTGTGAATTGGACTTGCGACTTTTCATCAGGGTCCTGCAGCAGGGGCCCAGAGCTAGGACCACTGCCTGTGGCATCCTGAGCTTGACCTTGGTGTCTAGGAGACCCTGTCCTGCTACATCCAGAACTGGTGGAAGCACTCCACAGTCATCATCTGGTGTAAGACAGGTCTGTGTGGGGTGCCCTAAGCACTGCCTCTTGCCTTGTTCCACTACCAACTGCCAAAACCTTCTCCAAAGCTATCAGAAAAAAAAAAAAAAAATTCTGGAAAACTAAAAGTCTGAAAAAAAAAAAAAAAGGCTGGAAGTCACCCTGAGACTTGCTCCCATGCAGACCAGGTGACTGTGCCCTACCTTGGGGGACAGGAAGGCAGAGAGGGTACCTGCAGGGAGGAGCAGACAGGACAGGGAACCCTCAACTGCTCACCAAGGGATTGCAGCCCATAGAGGGCATCTTCAGGAGCAAGCTGAGGTCAAGCCTCTTCTGCCCTGGCTAGTGTCTCAGCAGGACTCTGTCCCTTCTGCCTTCCAGCCCCATGCCTATGCTCCTGAATCCAGCTCCCATCTGCTGCTGAGCCGAGTCTGGGACTTGCCCAGTGCCTGCCCCCAGCAGCAGTGGTGCCAGTGGTGTCATCAGTGCCATCAGGGTTGGGTTCCACACTGGTTTGTGTCTCTCTGTCTCTATCCCATGCCATTGTTCTTCTCTCCACCCCAGCTGTGTTAGCTTCTTTCCCATCCCATCAGTCTCTCTCCCTTCTTCCTTTTTTCTTCCCTTTGGGAAGCAGAGAGGTTCCTGGGGAGCCTCTGGTGCCTGTCTGGTGGTCAACCCAGCCCTGACCCTTCACAAATAGCTACTTAGTAAAGGATTTCCTTTCCCCGTGCCCCTGAAAGACAGGGTTGCTGTGTGGCAGGAGAGGTGTCAGGGCTCAGCACAACCACAGGAGTAGCTCTTGCCTGCCCCACAGCAGAGCAGCCCTCAGATGCCCCCACACAGACGCCTGGCCAGGGCACTGCTTACTGTGATCCGACTGTGCCCTTCTGCCAACCTGGCTCTGATCCTCAGGTCTGGGGATGTGTTTTTAGGTAACTGAGAGAAGTGTTGAGCAGTAGAAAGGCTTCACCATTCCATGAGTGCCTCTAGCAGCGTCCCCATTTGCTGACAGTTTTGTGTTGATCCCCTGTGTTTGGGAGCCTGTTGTCACTTCCCAACCCATTTAGCATGGGTTAGGTAATGCTCTATACTAATGCTTAAAAAGAGAAGCTGATGTCAGATACCCTGCAAAAGCCTTTTATGGGTTAGATCTGTTAGCTCCATGCTGAGGGAGCCTTCAGTGCCATAGAGCTCAGCTGTGCTGTCAGCCTGCTTCAGTCACACCATGCAGAGTGGTCCTCAACACCATGACAAAACCTGCAACCTCTCATGACCTTCTCTGGAGAGCTTCCAACCCTCCCTGGCCCTTGTGATCCTGGGCAAGCTGCTGTGGCTGCCCTGCTTTAGCAGGAGGTTTGGACTGGATGAAGCTGCTGGAACACTGCAACAGGTTGCCCAGGGCAGCTGTTGAGGTCCCATCCTTTGAGACATTCAAGGTCAGGCTTGACAAGGCTCTGAGCAACTTGCTCTAGTCCCTGCTGACTACAGAGGGGTTGGACTGGATGACCTTTGGAGATCCCTTCCAATTCAAACCATTCTATGATTCTACAATTCCAGAGATGGTCTTTTTTCCTTTGAAGGTGCTGGAGTCCTGGAGCAGGTTGCTCAGAGAGGTTGTGAGGTCTTCTCTGGAGAGATTCCAAACCCACCTGGACTCCATCTTGGGCCAACTGTTCTGGGTGTCCCTGCTTCAGCAGTGGGGTTGGACTGGGTGATCTCCAGAGGTCCCTTCCCACCCCCACCATGGTGGGACTCTGGGATTTTGTGATCCTGGCTCTGACCCCAAGGGTGCTGCAACACCAAGCAGTGCCTGGCACAACTCTGCCTGCCCCTGTCCCACCGTGCTGCCCCCCACCATGCAGGCAGATCTGATGGCCTCCCTCCAGCAGCCCTGCCTGGGCTCCTGCAATTGCCTCTGGTGGGCTGAGCTCCTGGTAGCTCTGCAGGAGCAGCTCCTGTGCCAGGATGCAGGAGGCTCTTGCAGTGGGGACTTGGATTTGTGGGTTTTTTTTTCTTTTTTACTGAGTTCAGTTACAAACAAACCTTTAATTAATTCCTCCACCAAGTTCTGCTGAGCTCGTGGCTGCCAGTTCCCCTGGGAGGTCAATTAACCTCATCCCCTCTCTCCATGCTCCTCTCTCAGGACTGTCAGTTTTCACTCGTGGCATCTCAGTGCTGCTCCCAGGTGGAACAAGCTGCTCCTGCTCAGCAGCTGCCGCTCACCCCCAGCACACAGCCCCTGGGGCTGCTCTGCCTACTTGAGCTCATGCTGCAGCTGCTGCACACCCAGCACAGCTCCCACTGCTGTGCAGGGAAAAATTCCATCCAAAATTCTTGCAGATTTTTCCCCCCTCACCATTGCAGAAAGAAACCACTCAGGAATTTCAGTTTGCCACTGAAACTTCCACTTCTTGAAAACCTTTTCTCATGTTCTTGGGTTTTTTTCTTTCTTTCCTCCCAGGAAAGCTGCCTGGGGAAAAGTGAAGCTGCTCCTGTGTTAGTGCCTGGAGCTAGAGCGAGAGAAATGAAACCAAACTGGCTGGAGAGGTGGATGGGGCCAAGCCAACTTCATGAGGTCCAACAAGGCCAAGTGTAATGTCCACCTCCCTGGGCAACATATTGCAGTGTTCCAGCACCCTAATGGTCCAGAACTTGTTCCTAACATGAAGTTCTTCACCTCATGGAGTCCAACCAGGCCAAGAGCAAGGTCCTGCACCTGGGTTATGGCAATCCCCAGAATAAATCCAGGCTGGGCAGGAGTGTCTGAGAGTAGCCTGCAGGAGAAGGACCTGGGGGTGTCAGTTGGTGCCAGCGCTGGCCACTGGCAGCCCAGAGGCAGCTGTGTGCTGGCTGCAGCCAGAGCAGGGAGAGCAGCAGCACAGAGAGGGGATTCTGCCCCTCTGCTCTGTTCAGACCTCACCTGCAGCACTGCCTCCAACCCTGGGGAACCCAGTAGAAGAAGGACTTGGAGCTGCTGGAGAGGATCCAGAAGAGGCCACAAGGTGTTGCATGGCTGGTGAAGCTCTGCTGTTTGGTACCATTAGATCCCTTGACACCAGTGATGGCTAGGACCTGCTGCCTGTTAGCCAAGAGTTTGGCAAGGAGAAGAAAAATCTCCTCCCTGTGTGGGTTTGTGAGTTTCAGTAATTCTTCTAGGTTGATTTTTAAGCTGCCTCCTGCCGTGCTCAGTGCAGCCAAAACTCTGCCATATTGTTTGGTGAAGGGCAGGAGGTCAGCAGTGATTTCCTGGCAGCTGCCTGCTCTGCCTAACCAAGGCCCACACAGGTTTTGAGCTGCTTAGGTGGGCAGCAGCACCAAATTCTGCTCTCCAAGCATAGGGATGGTGTTAGATTGTTTCCCATTTCTCAAGGCATCTGCAAGCACCCAGGACTTGCTGGGAAGCACACAGTGACCAGGAGCAATGAGCACTGATAGTGCTGTAGGGCTGCACAAAACACGCCACATATCATAGATTCATAGACCAGTCTGGGTGAGAAGGGACCATTAGAGGCCATCTAGCCCAACTTCCCTGTAGTCAGCAGGGACATCTGCAGCTGCAGCAGGTTGCTGACCATGCTTCCAGGCATGGGAGTTCTATCACCTCCTGGGCAGCCTCCTCAGGCTTTCATCACCCTCAGTACCAAACATTTCTCCCTTCTCTCCAGCCTGAATCACAAAATCACAGTAAACATCCAGTTGGAAGAGATCTCCAGGCTCACCCAGTAAAACAAACACAATTTAGAGTCAATCCTACAACCTGTCCCTCAGTATCAGGGCCATAGCTGCTGGAACCTTTCCAGGGACGGGGTCTGCAGCACTGCCCCAAGCAGCCTGTGCCAAGTTTTGAGAAGCCTTCCAGGGCAGAAAGAGTTCCTGAGCTGTAGCCTGAGCCTGCCCTGGGGCACCTTGGAACCATTGCCTCTGCGCCTGTGCCTTGCCACCAAGGAGCAGAGGCTGCCCCCTCCTCACTGCCCCCTCCCTGCAGACAGCTGCAGAGAGCAAGGAGCTCTGCCCTCAGCCTCCTCTTCTGCAGCCTCAACACCCCCAGCTCCCTCAGCCCCTCCTCACACCCAGCTGCTCCAGGCCCTTCTCCAGCTTCACTGCCCTGCTCTGGACACACTCCAGAAGCTCAATGTCCTTTTCCCTTTTTAAGTCCAAGCCATCACCCCTTGGCCTGGCACAACAGGCGCTGCTCAAAACTCTGTCCCCAGCTTCCTTCTCTGCCCCTTTCAGTACTGAAATGCCACAAGGTCTCACTGGAGCCTTCTCTTCTCCAGGCCGAACAACCCCAACCCACCAAGTGGTGCCTGTGGAAAGGAGACCAGAGCAGCCACTCCAGTCTGAGTGCTCTCCAGGATGAGTGAGGCAAGGCCGTGTGGGAAAGCTGAGACCATGCAGCATCTCCTGGAGGCACTTCTGCAAGGATCCTGCAGCAAGCTTGCCTAGAGAGGCACCCTTAGTCTTCCTCCTGCCATAGCAGTTGGTTGAGCACTACCCTGATACAAGCTCACCTTGTGCGGGGCAAGTGAGCCTCTCCCAGACAGAGTCAGGCCTAAACTCCCCTGCTAGGGAAAGTCGAGACTAAGCTCAAAGGAGAAACCATGCCCAAGTGATTCACCATTCAGCCTTGCCCAGTGAAGAACAGCTGAGGGTTCAAACCCTTTAGCTGGTACCTGATGAGCTCTGGATGAAAATGCAGCAGTTTGCCTTCAGATGCCACTGCTGCTGCCAGCTGCAAGGCCACCTGGGGCATTCTGTCTGCACAGAGCCTCCACTGCTCCCATGAGGGGTGACAAGATAAGACTGAGCCTTTCCTGGACAGAATGAGGGCTGGAAGAGAAGCACTAAGGCCAGGCCCTGCACTTGGGTCATGATAAGCCTGTGAACACTCCAGACAAGCCAGTATGTGCCCAGATGGACAAGAAAGGCATCAGAAGCCTGGTCTGGATCAGCAATAGTGTGGCCAGCAGGAGCAGTGCAGGGATGGTGCCTGTGGACTGGGCACTGGTGACCATACCTCAAATCCTGGGTTTGGTTTTGGGCCCCTGACTCCAAGAAGGATATTGGAGGGTTGGAGAAGGGTCAGAGAAGGGCACCAAAGCTGAGGAAGGGTCTGGAGAACAGGGCTGTGGAGGAGCAGCTAAGGAAGCTGGGGGTGTGCAGTCTGGAGAAGAGGAGGCTGAGGGAGACCTCATTGCTCTCTACAGCTCCCTGAGAGGAGGTTGGAGCCTGGTGGAGGTTTAGCTCTGTTCCCATGGAACAAGGGACAGGACAAGAGGAAACAGCCTCAAGGTGCATCAGGGGGTGCAAACCAAAAGGGTTGCCAAGGCCTGTCTCAGGTTGCCCAGGTCATGTTGGAGTCTCCATCCCTGGAGGGGTTTCAGAGCCATGGAGATGTGATGCTGAAGGCCATGGATCAGTGGTAATCTGGCACTGCTGAGCCACTCATTGGTCTTGAAGGTCTTGAACTTCTTAAAGGTCTCTTTCAACCCAGATGATTGCATTCCACAGGATCTCTGTCTCCCACCACACCTCCTGTGGCACAAAGACTAACCACACTGTTAACCTCTTTGCTTTGGCTACTTTCTGTTGATGCAGGTTGTGGAAAAGGACAGAGAAGGTCCCAGGAGCCCTAATGCAGCAGCCTGGCAGCCCAACAGTATGGTCCTGGCTCTCAGAGCACAAACAGCATTGCAGGGCTTGTGTTAAGTGCTCAGTGAACCGCCCAGCAAACTGTGTCCCCTCAGGAAGCCTTCACCTCCCCCAGCAATGGGAGATGGCTCAGCTGATGCTGGCACCCAGCTCTCAAGTGGGCTAAGACAAGACCAAACAGACCTGGAGGAGGGAAGAGGAGGAGGAGAGCCTTAAAATAATGTTGTTGGGGAAAGTAAAAAAAGAAACCAGCCCCAGCCGGCAGCCTCTCAAAGTGGCTGCTTTGGAGATGGAGGAGCCCTGAGGCCGCCCAGCTTATTGAAAGAGAGCCCCTGGGGGGGAGGTCTGGAGAGGGGTCCTCAGGCGGGCAAGCAGGCCAGTGAGATCTTGCCTGGTGTTAGCAAGAGAGTGGGCAGCAGGGACAGGAGGGGATCATCTCCCTGTGCTCAGCACTGCTGAGGCCACCCCTCAAGTCCTGTGCTCAGCTCTGGGCCCCTGACTGCAGGAAGGACATGGAGGGGCTGGAGCCTCTGCAGAGCAGGGCAGTGAGGCTGGAGAAGGGCCTGGAGCAGCTGGGTGTGAGGAAGGGCTGAGGAAGCTGAGGGTGTTGAGGCTGCAGAAGAGGAGGCTGAGGGCAGAGCTCCTTGCTCTCTGCAGCTGCCTGCAGGGAGGGGGTAGTGAGGAGGGGGCAGCCTCTGCTCCTTGGTGGCAAGGCACAGGAGCAGAGGCAATGGTTCCAAGGTGCCCCAGGGCAGGCTCAGGCTGCAGCTCAGGAACTCTTTCTGCCCTGGAAGGCTTCTCAAAGCTTGGCACAGGCTGCTCAGGGCAGTGTTGCAGTTCCCATCCCTGGAGGGATTGCAGCAGCTGTGGCCCTGGTGCTGAGGGGCAGGGTTCAGTGGTGCCCCTGCAATGATGGGTGCAGGGCTGGGCTGGCTGAGCTGGGGGGGCTCTGCCAACTGGACAGATTCTCTGACACTGTGAAATGTGCAAGACCCATGGCAGAGCTGAGCTTAGCTTAGCTGGGCTGTGCAGAGACCTGCAGGGTTGGAGAGGGCTACCAAGTAGACCAGCACAGCTCTCTGTGCTGTGTTATCCTCCTCCTGTTGCTAGAGCCATTAAAAGCTGCCTCTAAATAGCTGGAGCTACTGATCTGCTAATTGAGTTAAGTTGGCTGCAGTGGCTGTGGAGCTGCAAGATGTGGCCTGTGATTAGATCAGAGCACTGCCCCTCTCCAGAGGAACAGCACATTAAGAGATTTTTTTAGGTCAGGCTAGGACTGCTCAGTGCCCTGCCAAGTCAGTGGCCCCAGTCCATGACAGCTGATGAAGGTCTCTGCTTGCCTTCCCTGGGGAGCCATAAAGCCTGAGAATAAACCAGGTGCATCCTCAAGCTGGAGTCAGTCTCCTCAAAGCCCAGGGAAGAGCAGTTCAGGCTTCCAGGTGCAGCTGCACAGGGGCCATTGGGTGTCGGGTCCCTGTGCTCCCAGCAGAAACAGGTTCTCAGGTGTCCCCGAGGTTACTCCCTGCCTGCAGGGCTCATTTCAGTGACAGGGGCACTTGGTGGCCTTCAGGGCTAGAAGGGTCCTGGCCCTGCCCTCTGCTTTTCTTGCAGGATCTTGCTGTCCCTGGGTCTGCCTCCTCCTCACTGGCACACATCTCAGATGCATGTCTCAGACTGTTGAGAGTCAGCAGGGATCCACAGCAGGGAGGACCTGGCAGCTCTGACAGGAGAGCTGTCAGAGCTGATGAGTCTCACCACATGCCTGTGGTGTTAGAAGGGCTCACTCTGGAGTTGAGGCTGGGACCTGCCTTCCTGGTTCCCCCCAGCATCAGTGGTGAGCAGCAAGCTCAGCTTCACTGAGCCTTCCCTTGGCAGTAGGACACAAGGCTGTGTGGGGCTCAAGCACGGCAACCAGCAGCACAGCCTAGGAACAAGCTGTGTGATGCTGAAGTCCCACAAACCTCAGAGGATGCTCCACGTGGTGGAAAGGGTCTGCCAAAAAGGAAAATAAAGGACAGTGTGCATGGAGGTTCTCAAACCTTTGTCATGTAGCTTCCACTGACAGAGTTTGAGGCCAGTCCTGCATATCTAACACCACAGGGCTCTACACAAAGGAACTCTGCTCCCCTCAGCAGTACATTGCCTAAGACCTTTGCCTGCAGCACCCCAAAGGAGTGGCCAAGGGCACCAGGCATGAGGGAAAACAAAGGTGGAAAAAAGCTGGGGACGAACCAAGAGGGCTGCAGCCAGGGTCTTGGAGCCATTATTCCACCAAGGTGTGCTCAGCTGTGGAGGTGCATTCAGGATGACCTCCTACAACCAGTGAGCAGCTCCTGTGCTACATCTGCCTGTGTCTGCACTGCCCCAAAGTACCTCTGGTGGCTGAACCTGCCCAGCTGAAGACAGGGAGGGGAGCTGCAGCACACCAGAGGATCAGAGTCACAATATAGAGCTGATGGGCAGAGCCCCCCCAGCTCAGCCAGCCCAGCCCTGCACCCAGCACTGCAGGGGCACCACTGAACCCTGCCCCTCAGCACCAGGGTCACAGCTGCTGGGAGCCCTCTAGGGACGGGGACTGCAGCACTGCCATGGGCACTCTGTGCAAAGCTTTGAGAAGCCTTCCAGGGCAGAAAGAATTCCTGAGCTGCAGCCTGAGCCTCCCCTGGGGCAACTTGGAAACATTGCGTCTGTTCCTGCGCCTTGCCACCAAGGCTGCTGATAACACTGTCCCTTCCCTGCAGGCAGCTGCAGAGAGCAAGGAGCTCTGCCCTCAGCCTCCTCTTCTGCAGCCTCAACACCCCCAGCTCCCTCAGCCCCTCCTCACACTCAGCTGCTCCAGGCCCTTCTCCAGCCACGCTGCCCTGCTCTGGACAGGCTCCAGCCCCTCCATGTCCTTCCTGCAGTCAGGGGCCCAGAGCCGAACACAGCACTTGAGGATTGGCCTCAGCAGTGATAAGCACAGGGGGATGATCCTCTCCTGTCCCTGCTGCCCACCCTCTTGCTAACACCAGGCAGGATGCCATTGGCCTGCTTAGCCACCTGGACATTGCCACCCAACACCCCCAGCTCCCTCTCCAAGTCACAGCTTTCCAACCACACATCCCCAAGACTCCCTGTGAAGCCCCAACCATTAAACTTAGGCTCCTATGTAACAAAAGCCTGGATGCTTCCAAGGAGTGAAACCACCTTGGGTTTAGCCTGGTTCCCCCTGCCAGCCAAGAGCTTCACTTGGCAGCCAGATGAGCACCTGTCAGAGCTGGGCTAGAGTCATTAGCGAGATCAGAGCCCTGCCAGAGCAGCAGGAGGCTGGACGAGGTGACCTAATTTGTGTTCCTCCCTGCTCCCCACAGTCTGTGATGTATTTTTAATGAAGCACACACAATAAACTGTTCACACAATATCAGAGGCTCACTTCAAAGCTCCAACAGGCAGGCAAATCAAGGCGAAAGTCTGGGGATTCATCATTACTGCTTCTCACTCATCTTCACTTGACAACCTCACGGCACACAGGTCCTGGGGATGGTTTGGACCCCACTGCTCCAAACTAGAAAGGACCTGCACAGTACAGACAGCCCTGCCACAGGGACACCTTGTTCCAGCCCCACAAAGGGCTGTGCAAGCAACAAAATTCAGGGGCCAGAGAAGGTTGGGGTCATACTTTAGACAAGCTTCAGGCCACCTTGTGTTGCCTTTTATTCTGCTGGACCCTTCTCATCATCTAGTTGGTGTCTGTGAGCCAGGATTTCATGTCAGGATACAAGAATGAGCCCTCACAGCAGGCAATCCAGGAGCTGAGCAGGATGCTACAGCTAGAACAAGCCCCAGCAACCACAGCCTGTCCCAGAGGACACAACTGAGGACATAAGACCAAGAGATGGTGGGGAAGGCCAGACAAAAGGACACATCATAAGGCAATGTCACAGCAATGAGGTCACCAAGCCAATCTACGGGTCAGGAACAGGCCCAGTGATCACCACAGTGAGGTGACAGATCCAAGTTGGAGCCCACAGCTTGGAGTTAGAGCAGCAGGGCTCCATAGCCTGGCAGGGACAAGGCTGTGGCCAAGTTGTAGATGAGTGTTCAACCAGCATGGCTGCAACAGGGACTGAGGGTAGCAGTTTGGGCACAAAGAGTGTTCATGGGCCCACGTGCTGGATGGAAGCTCCAGAGATGCCTGGTCAGGGCCATTAGGACCTGTTGTTTAACTCAGGGACCTGGCAGGCTGCATGAGCCACAAGGGAAACAGGATGTCCATGGGTCACAGTTTCCTCCTTCCAGAACTCTTTCAGGCCACTCTGGCAGAAGAAAACAGATTTTCCAAACCCCCCCTCCCCCCAAATATCTATTCCTTCTGGGATGGACTCTGCTTCACCTGAGGCTTGGTTGCAATTTAAAGACCACAGCTCTGGCGGGAATAACTAACAGAGGCAAATCAGAAGCCAAATGCTCCTCTGTCTGCACCTGAATATTCCTGACCCCTCCAGGCCACAAAACTCAGTGAATCACAGAATGGTAAGGTTGTAAGGGCCCTCAAGGATCATCTAGTTCCACCCCCTGCCATAGGCAGGGACACCTCCCACTAGCACAGCTCACTCAAGGCCTCCTCCAACCTGGCCTTCAACACCTCCAGGGAGGGAGCATCCACAACCTCCCTGGGCAACCTGTGCCAGTGCCTCACCACCCTCACTGGAAAGAACTTCCTCCTAACATCCAGTCTAAATCTCTCCTCTGCCAGTTCAAACCCATTGCCCCTTGTCCTGTCATTACAAGACCTTGTAAATAGTCTCTCCCCAGCCTTCCTGTAGGCCCCCTTGAGATATTGGAAGGCTACTATCAGGTCCCCTCGAAGCCTTCTCTTCTCCAGGCTGAAGAGCCCCAACTCTCTCAGTCTGTCCTCATAGCAGAGCTGCTGCAGCCCTCTGAGCATCTTCATGGCCTCCTCTGGACCTGCTCCAACACTTCCATGTCCTTCTTGTGCTGGGGACTCCAGAACTGCACACAGTACTCCAGGTCATCCAAGAACAAACTGGATAAGGACCAAAACACCTCCTGCACCAACTAAAGCCACAATGCCACAAGAATTTGCCCATGTGGGCTCTGGAGGACCTTGGTATTGAACCCTTCTGGTGAGCTGCTGTTGCTGGAGGCATTGCTCAAAGTGATAGATGGCCTCAAAAGAGCCACTGGAAGGTTAAATGTCCTGTGGTGCTTCCCACTCTCATCCCAGCCCATAGAAATGGGCTGTGTCTGTCAGTTCATGGAATGGGTTGGATTGCAAGGGACCTTCAAAATCATCCAGCTCCAACCCCCTGCCATGGGTAGGGACACCTCTCACGAGCCCAGGGTGCTCAAGGTCTCCTCCAGCCTGGCCTTGAACAGAATTCTGTGATTCTGCAATCCACAACCTCACTGGGTAACCTGTGCCAGTGTCTACTCACCCTCACTGTAAAGAATTTCCTCCTCATCTCCATTCAGTGACTTCCCAGACCTCCTCACCTGGGAGACCTCACCTTGCTGTCCTGCAACACCCTTTGTCCTCACACACAGAGTCAAGGTCAACCTGGTAGGGCAATGAAGAGCAGAAAACAAAACCTTTAGTAAAACACAGAATGGAACAGGCTAGCTGAGAAGCCTCATTCCAGTTCCAACTCTGACTGCCCCAAGTGAACAGGAACATTCAGCCCCCATGTCTGAAGGCAGATGGGAATGCCTGCTGTGGTGGGTGAAGAGCTTGCTGCCCCCCAGCCCCTGCTCCTGCTGCAGCTCCCTGCCCCATTGCCATGCAGGAAGGGGTAGAGCCTTGCAGGTGACCTGGTGCTCTCTTTGCTGAGTGGGGGACAGCTAGTGAAGGAGCAGCAGGGTTTGATTCCCCTCTCGGTGTCAGGACAGGGTTGATGTTCTCAAGAAGCAAGGAAATGTTGTCCCCCAGGGTCTGCAGGCCTTTATAGCTATTGCATAAAGCACTTGGACTGAGAACCACATCAGGCACCTTTCTGAGATGTCCCAGCACAACCACAGGCCCTGCTTGACATTTCTGCAAGCATCTTATGAATATTTCATGGAGCAGCTGCTGCTGCTGCAGCCTAAGTGGAAGCAACAAGGAGGAAAGAGCAGTGTTGCCATCCTGTAGCCAGCCTGCACTTCCCTGCATGGGTCCTCAGCCTGTAGCTCCCTGAGGTTGCTCAACAGCCCACTGCAGCACTGTGCTCCACTGAGGACACAGAGCAGCCAAGCACCCTCCCCTTCTCCTGCTCAAGGAGAAGCCTGGGTGCCCATAGAGACCCAGCACAGTCCCCTACACAAGTCACTCCACACCCAGCTGAGCACTGGGAAGGAGATTAAACAGCTCAGCAGAGGTCTCATCCTGTGCCTGCTCCCCACAGCTGTCTCCATTGCTTCACCACAAGGCTCAGAGGCTGATCAGAGCTCCTCAAGCAGGGCAAGGCTGGTGTCTGGAGGCGTCAGGGAGACAGTTCTGTGGACTGTCCATGGGAGCTTCTGTGGCACTCCTCCCACGCATGGACACATCCTTCTCATGGCAGCAGGGAGGATCCCCAGTGTGCTGGAGAGATGGAAGGGAGCAGGCAGCAGACCTGATGGGAGATACTGCTGTGCTCCTGGCAGCCTGCACTGGGGACAGGCACAACTATGTCAGCTGCCCACGCCAGGAAGCTACTAGTCTATCTCTAGAGGTGCTGGATCACACTGCCCTGGAGTCTGGAGCAGAAAGCAGAGCAAGATCTTAGAGCTCCAGAAGCAGCAGCCACACACACAGGGGGTTGCAGGAGTGCTGCTTTAAAGCCCACTGAGCAGGACCAGCCAAAGTGTGCAGCTTCACTGTTAGGAGATGTTGGTGACCCACTCACATTGCCAAGTCCAGCAGCCCTCTCACACCGCACCTGTGCAGCTGCTCTCTTTCTGCTCTGAATCCAAAAGATCAAACCAGGCACACGACAGCAGGGGCCAGTCACAGACACACACCACAAAGGAGCTGAGTTGTGAGCAAACAGATCTGACCCACAAATAAGGCCCTGCAGGTGGAGCTGCCCACCACCCAAACGCCCAACCCGTGACTCATCCCAGGCTGTGCTGGTGCCATGCAGCGTGTGGCAGCCTCTCAAAAGCTATGATTTCATCCCAAAAGATGTTACTGTTTTTATGCTTGATGACAACTGGGCCTTTTTGGTACCTGCTGGCCTAGAAGAAGGCTCTCAGAGCTGTGCTGAAGGTGGGTCACTTGCAGCTCTGAAATGCCTCAGCGTTCTGTGAGCGGCAGCTCCTGCCTCTATTTCCATCATGCCAAGACTCCATGCTCCTATTTATAGCTGCCCTGGGAAGCAAGTCCATTAAGTCTCACCTGCCTCAGCATTTCCCCATGTGGTGACCTCATTCTGGCACAAATCAGGGGGTCTCTAATTAGTGTTCCTGTCCTGAGCCAGATTTGGGCTCAGGTTTAGAGGGAAGGTCTCTGCATAATCACACAGGCTCCTTGCCCTCACCATGGCTGTCCCCAGAATTTGTGCTCTCTCTGGAGCACATCAACAGCCCTGACACCATTGGTAGGGTGTCAGGCCTAAGAAACCTTTGCCTCTCTTGCTTGTTCTCTGGTCTCCAGCCCACCTCCACCTTCCAAGGCTGTGGGGGTTCTTTTCCCCTCTCCTGAATCTGAGGAGGCAGGACAGCAACGGCTCTGCTCTGTCACTGCCTGCTGGCAGGAACTAATGCAGAAACACCTCCTGCACTTTGAAACCCTCCTAGCCTTCATTAGTTCTGTTCACTACAGAATCATAGCATGGTTTGGGTTGGATGAGGTCATCTAAAGGTCATCCAGCCCAACCCTAATTGTGTTAGTGCAGAGCAGAACTCAGCAACTCAGCCTGTCTCTGTGCCAGAGCAGAGATGGCAAAACACCACCTGCTTGTGAGGCCTGGGAGCAGATATGTCAGCCCTGTGGAGTCACCAGCAGATGGGTATCTGCCCCATGATCTCCCAAGAGCTATTGGGGAGGGGTGGGGCAGAGGTGGCACCTGCTTGCACTCCAGAGCCAGGGTTCCAGGCAGGTTCTTGTCCTGACAGACATCTGCAGGCACTGCTGCCAGAAGCAGGTCACGGCTCCCAGCTCTTAGCCCTGTCCTGTGCCCTGTGAGATCTGGCATTTCTCTGATGGTTCCACAGCTCCGAGGAGGATTTAGGCATCAGATGAGAAAAGCTTGGAAACGATGATGCAGCTAAGCAGCACCCAGGTGAGCACCACTAAGAAGCGCCAGGTGTTGGAGCTGGTTTCAGTTTGAGGACCCGAGTGGTTCAGCAGCTGCAGAGTCACTGTGCTGCTGCTGCTGCCAGGAGTCCTCTATCTGAGGGCAAGGCCAGGACAGGCAAGGTAGCTCCCATGTCCTCTTTCATGCAGTGAAAGAGAGGCAGGAGAGGAGGAAAGCGACTGCCACAAACACACTTGGGACAACTGCAGACTCCTAAAGTCCAAAGCCAAGAGTGATCATGAGCTCTACCCGAGCTTGTGTCACTCAGGGCATTGCAGCTCTCCTAGATCTTAGTGTGTTGTGGTCAGAGAATAAAGCTGCCAAGGTCCAGTGCCTGGCCATGGGCAGCTTTGGCTGTGCTTTTCCTGCTCCCAGCATCTCCTGGTGCTGTAATCATGTGTTTCCAGCAAGGCTGATTCAACAGCTCCAGTGAGGAGGTTCAGACTCAGCCCTGTAAGGGACCTGAAATGCAGAGACTCAGAGAAGTTCATTTTCTGAGGGCTTGGAGGGGCTCTGGGCAGGGAAAATAAAGAATCTTCAAGAGGCCCCAGTCTTCAATAGCACTGCTTGATCTCCAGTTACAGAACACCTTGGCCCTTCCCAGTCACCATCCAGGGTTCTTCGTGAAGCAGAGCCTTGAGGGGGTGTCTGTCACACTGCATTGCCACTCTCTTCCCTGGCTTGGATCAGGAAGGCCTCACTGATGGGAATGGAGGCAAAGGCATAGTGAAGGTTTGACCTGTACCAATCATGGTGATCCATTAAAAAGGGTAAAGAAAGCTCTCAGAACCAGTTTCATTCAACCATCTCTGCAGAAAATGGGACCACCTCATGGCAGCATGGCAGAGCTCTGGAGTGAGGCTCTCCATGCCTGTGTCAAACACCTCACTGAGGATGGCACAAACCACCCACTGGGGATGCAGGCTTCTGGGTTCCACTTTTCCACACTTCCATCCTAGACAGAGGCAGACTCTGATGCTAGAATCACAGAATCACCAAGATCCAACCATTAATCCAGCACAGCCAGGCACAGTCCCACCTCGCTGCCCTCTGCATGAGGATGGCAAGACAGAGGGAGGGGGCAGAGGATAAAACTACTTCACTTTACCACAAGAAAGTGTGGGCACAAACTCCCTTGGAGCTCAGCAGTGATTCAGATGGATCTCAAAACCTGGAAGAAATGTTTCTTTTCTGGTGCTTGCTCCTGCTTTTTTGCAAGGACAAGTGAGGGGCTGGCAGCAAAGGCTAAGTGTGGGGATAAGCAGTCCCAGCGAAGAAAGGAGGAACACAGGTCCCACCCTGCTTTAGCTCCATCTCCACTGTCAAGGGTGCACACGGTGACAATATGGAGAGGACACCAATAACTGGGTGCTGGGGAGCTCACCGATTCCAGGTCAGCCTCGGCTGCAGCCCTCACCCACCCAGAGTTGCTCTGACTCCTCCCAGTTGACTTTATTCTTTTGATTTTACTGCTAGCGTCAAGGACTTGAGTTGAAAATTAACTGTGTCTTGCACAGGAAGAAAGGAAAAGAGGGGAAGTGCCATAGGATGGGGAACAGTCAGCGAGGTCCTGAACCCTGCTGGGGCCTATTTACCTCAGTGACATTTGAGTGTGAAACAGGGCTAGGAGTATCTGCAAGATGTATGTCAACCTGAGCAGAGCACAGCACAGGAGGAAAGCTGCCATGCTTTGAAGTCCTCAAACCCTCACCAGGACCAAAGCTCATCCTTTGCTTCTTCCAGTCTCCTGCAGGAGCTCCTGCCCGACACTGCATCCCCTTCTTCAACAATTCATCATTCAAACAGCCTGCTAATGCCTGTAAAGACAGAAATTGGCATCTGGACAGCACAAAATCTAGGAAACGAGCACAGGGGACTCTTCTGGGCTTATGGCCAATTTTGCAGTCCTAGGAGTCACTGAATGCACGGCAGAGGCAAGGTCTAGAAAGGAGGATGAGTGACACTGGGTTGGCACAAAGCTACTTCTTGTTCCTTCAGGGTAAGTGGTAGTAATGCACCAGTTTGGATGTCTTAGACAGAGGGAGTATCAAAACCATGCTCCCTGGGACAAAAATTTGGACTCAGCTCTGTGCAGGCCATTTCTTCAGTTGCTCTAGAGACATCCCACAACATGCAGGTCTTCTCTTCATCCTGGCCTTTGCTACCTGGCAAAGCAGAGCCATGGGCATGGGCCCAAACATTTTGACCACAGGACTCAGTAACTATTGTACAAGGGAGACACAGGCTGTGCCCTACCACTGTGATGTAACAAGGGTTTGCCCAGCAGCCCATCACAACACCCAGCAGCTCTGCTGGCCTGACAGTGGGCTCTGGAGCAGTGCTGGCCCCACAGCCAGCCTGGGCAGAGCTGCTCTCTGCTGCTTGCTCCAGCTGCAGGTGTAGCACTGAATCCCTCAGGAGTCTGAATGGTACTTCTGGATGAGCTGCTCTCTTTGCTGTGCTTGAGGTTCAGGCGGGAGTTTGAATCCCTCAAGAGTCTGAGTGATGTATTTGGATAAGTAGGAGAGGTCAGGGCTTGCTTTGAGCATGCAGAACCTCAGCAAATACTCCAGCATTGACATGGAGACCAACCACAGCCAGCTGGGCAGAGAGCAACTGATGCTGCACTGCTCCCTTACCTCTGTGCTCGGTACCCATGCACTCAGCTGGACAAGCATGCAGGCAGCAGCACTGTCAGGGGCCATGTCTGGTTTACCAAGGCACAGGACACTGACTTTTTGCTTCACCCTCGGACTGGACAATGCACCTGCACCTCAGCATTCTTGCCCCTCTGCATAGACAACCCAACCAGTGGTGCCTCTTTCTGCCCTGCAAACCCAGCCTGAGGAGGGAAGAGGGGGTCCAATGTCAGGTGAAAGGGTGGGACAACTGGACAGAGAAGGAGAGCAAAAGCAGAGCACATTTTGTGTGAGGAAAACCTTTGATGGCAGCAACTGGGACCTATGCCTAGGCCCCTCAGCACATCTGCTCTGTTAGCATCATGTTAAGCACTTAGCCTGCCCTCAGTATCCTTTCAGCCTTGCAGATTTTCACAAGATCACAGATCAGAGGATGTTAGGACTTGGAAGGGAAGTCTGGAGAGCATCCAGTCCACCCCTGCCAGAGCAGGACCAGAGGAGTCAGCACAGGTGGCACAGGAACTCATCCAGACAGGGCCGGAAAGGTTCCAGAGAAGGAGACTTCACAATCTCTCTGGGCAGCCTGTGCCAGGGCTCTGGGACCCTTCCAGTCAAGAAGTTCTTCCTCACCTTGAGGTGCAACTTCCTGTGCTGCAGTTTCCCTCCAGTGCCCTTGTCCTGTGGCAGGACACAAGTGAGCAGAGGCTGTGCCTGTGCCTTCCTTCCTGACCCCCAGCCCTCAGCTATTGAGAGACATTGCTCAGCTCCCCTCTCAGCCTTCTCCTCTCCAGACTCAGCACCCCCAGGGCTCTCAGCCTCTCCTCCTCAGGCAGTGCTCCAGGCCCTGCAGCATCCTTGCAGCCCTCCCTTGGACTCTCTCCAGCAGATCCCTGTCCCTGCTGACCTGGGGAGCCCAAAACTGGATGTACTATTCCAGGTGTGGCCTCAGCAGGGCAGAGCAGAGGGGCAGAAGCATCTGCCTGGATCTGCTGCCAACACTCTTCTGAATGCCCCCCAGGACCCCATTTGCCTTCTTGGCCAGCAGGGCACACTGATGCCCATGCAGCACTTGTGTCCAAGCACTGCCAGGTCCTGCTCCAGTGGGCTGCTCTCCAGCAGATCACCTCCTAACCTGTTCTTGTCACACCTTGCAGAGGACAACCACTTAGGAACATTAAAAACAAAACAAAACAAAAAAAAAAGAAAAGAAAAAAAAAAAGGAAAAAAAAAAGAAGAACTCTTTATTTTCTCTGTTCTGTATAGTTGTACACCAGTAAAATAAAATGCATCTCTCTGGGCACTGCAGTCTGCAGGGGGGAGGGCTGCATTCTTCAACAAATGCTGCCCAGAAACACAGCGCTGGGGGTGGGGGTGCTGATGGGGACAGAGAAACTGCCAGAGTCAGAAATGGGGGAGGGGGAGGTTAAAACAGCATGAAATTGATCACCTCTGCAAAGGGGAAGCACCTGCAGCAGAGCTGGGTGGGGCAGCAAGGGACAGAGAGGCTTCGGCCGTGCCTGGCAGAGGGTTTCTGCCTGTGAACCAACCACACTGCCCTCCCCCAGCTGCTGAGCCAAAGCTGCTCTGTGGGCCAAGTGCAGTTCTGAAGACCAAAAGGGATAATTCACAGGGTTCAGGACAAAAAAATTCTGTACATCTTGGGATGGGACTGGAGCGGGAGGGGGTGGTCGTGGTGGTGGTGGTGGAGGTGGTTTGTCTCTTTTTGTTTGTTTTGTTGTGTTTTCTTTTATTTTTTTTATTTTTATATATAAAGGCATCCAGTTAGGGTTTGTGTACCAAAGCTTCCCAGGCCTGGTGGCAGTTCTGCTTTAGTTGGCGATGTTTCTGGAGGTCAGCAAAAGTCCCGTATGAAAGTGTCCTCAACCTCAACCCAGGAAAACAACAGAAAAAAAAAAACCCAAAAGAGTTCATTTCAGCAGAACAAGAGCAAGCTCCACACCAAGGGGGGAATCAAAAGGCTGAGGCTGAGCTGTGGTGTGGAGCTGTGCCCTGGCTGGGTGAGGCGGCACTGGGCCTTGGACCTGTTCTTTTTGGAGCAGCCCTGTCGCTTTCTGCTGGGCACTGTGGAGGGTTCAATGGGCTCTAGGAACTCTGGTCTCAGCTTGGTCAGCGGAGGGTCCACAATGCTGGGGAAGGTCCCAAAGGGGGAATCATTTATCTGCTTGTTGCTGCCATTTTTGGAAGGGTCTGTCTCAACGTGCTTGGGCCTGGACATGTTCTCCTTGTCCTTCAGAGCATTGTTGGAGGAGGGCCGGTGGCTGTGGGAGGAAGGCCCTGACTTGCCCTTGGCTTCGTAAATAAAGGACTTGTCCATCTCTGGCTGGCAGCACTTGGAGGAGCCATCGTGGGAGCCCAGCGGGGGCATCCCGGTGGCCAGTTTGCCAGACCTGGTCTTGGTGCTGAAGACACTGGTGCGCATCTGGTTGAAAGAGTCCACGCAGCCCTCCAGGTCAGAGCTCTGCAGCTTCTTGAGGTCTCTCCCTGCCAGGAGGGGGGGAAGGTGGCACTCCAGCTCTGACGAGGAGCCCTTGAACTGCTTGAACCAGTTCCAGAGGGAGCGAGCCTGGCAGTCGCAGATCCACTGGTTGCCATTCAGGCGCAGGTACTGGAGGGACACCAGGGGGGCCATGGTCTCCCCAGTGAGCACGGTCAGGTTGTTGTTGAACAAGTACAAGGTCATCACTTTGCCAAGGTCGTGGAAGGCCCTGCGATGCACCAGGCTGACTCTGTTCTGGTGCAGCAGCAGGCGGTCGAGGTTGACCAACCCACGGAAGACATTCTCTGACAAGCTCTTGATTTTGTTGCCGTGCAAAAACAGGTAGGTGAGGTTGGCGAGATCTATGAAGGTGTCGTCAAGTAGGACCTGGAGGTTATTATCCTGAAGGTAGAGATACTGCAAGGAGAACAACCCTCGAAAAAGCCCTGTGGAGAGCTCCAGGAGCCCACAGCGATCCAGGTGTAAGGTGTGGAGGTGAACGAGCCCCCGGAAGGTGACAGGGTTGATGGATTTCAGGTTGGTGTTGTCACTGAGATCCAACTCCTCAAGCTTGTTGAGACCATAGAATGCTCCGGGCTCAATGAGGCTGATGTTGTTGGAGTGGATCCAGAGGATGGTCATGTTGCGGCAGGAGGTGAAGCTGGTGGCCCTGACCAGGGTGATCCTGTTGTTGTGCAGGAAGATTCGCTGGCTCTGGATGGGGATCTCCGTGGGGATTGCTGTCAGGCCCTGCTGCTGACAGCTTATGGTGATCTTGGGTTCGCTGTAGCATACGCACGCCCCGGGGCAAGACTCCACTTCTGGCTGGATGTTCAAGCAAAGCACCAAAATCAGCAGTTTGCTTCCTGAGGATAACAAAAACAGTATGGAAATCAGGCAGGGGACAGCAGAGAGCTTTCCTCTGCAGCTCAGGGAGGGGTGTCAGCACCACCCTCCGCTGCATCTTCCACCAGCCACAAACAACAGACACCCAGGGAGTACAACAACGAGGGCTCAGCATCCCAACTGCTGTACCACCCACCCCACAGCTATAGCACACAATGCAGACAGTGGGCAGAGCCCTCCCAGCTCAGCCAGCCCAGCCCTGCACCCAGCACTGCAGGGGCACCACTGAACCCTGCCCCTCAGCACCAGGGCCACAGCTGCTGGAATCCCTCCAGGGATGGGGCCTGCAGCACTGCCCCAAGCAGCCTGTGCCGAGCTTTGAGAAGCCTTCCAGAGCAGAAAGAGTTCCTGAGCTGCAGCCTGAGCTTCCCCTGGGGCAACTTGGAACCACTGCTCCTGTGCCACACTACCAAAGAGCAGAGGCTGCCCCCTCCTCACTGCCCCCTCCCTGCAGGCAGCTGCAGAGAGCAAGGAGCTCTGCCCTCAGCCTCCTCTTCTGCAGCCTCAACACCCCCAGCTCCCTCAGCCCCTCCTCTCACCTAGCTGCTCCAGGCACTTCTCCAGCTTTGCTGGATAGGCTCCAGCCCCTCCATGTCCTTCCTGCAGTCAGGGCCCCAGAGCTGAGCACAGCACGCGAGGGGTGGCCTCAGCAGTGCTGAGCACAGGGGGATGATCCCCTCCTGTCCTGCTGCCCACCTTGTTGCTAACATCAACCAGGATGCCTTTGGCCTGCTTGCCCACCTGGGCACTGCTGCCTCATGTTCACTCAACTGCCAATCCCCACTGCTAGGGTCAAAGCCTGAGCACCTTCTCTCATATGAGGGAGGCCTCTGGCTTTGGTGGCAAGTCCTGTTCCAAAGAACTTACCTGCAAGGGACTGTATCTGTTGGGAGACATTGATCTCTGCCACAGGCACCTCGGGACAATTCAGAATCATGGCTGCTGCCTCCTGGTGCCCCTAGCAGGGCCTCTGCTAGGCAGGTCTGTGTGCCAGGGCAGCAGAGTCGCCAGCTCCCTGCTCTTAGGGATTATTGGGGAGTCCAAAACTTTGTTTAGCCTGGAGAAGGCTGAGAGGTAATTTAATAAATGTTTATCAATATCTGAGGGCTGGGGGTCAGGCTCTGCTCACTTGCTCTCTGGGATACAAGAAGGAGCAATGGATGGAAGCTGCAGCACAGGAGGTTTATTTCAACACGAGGGGGAACTTCTTTACTGTAAGAGTCACAGAGCCCTGGCACAGGCTCCCCAGAGAGGTTGTGGCGTCTCCTTCTCTGGAGACTTTCAAGGCCTGTCTGGATGTGTTCCTCTGTGACCTGAGCTAGATTGTCTGGTCCCGCTTTGGCAGGGCGGTTGGACTCAATCTCTTTGGATCCCTTCCAACCCCTGACATCCTGCGAGCCTGTGATCTCCAGAGGTCCTTTCCAACCCCACCCTGCTGGGATGTAGGGACTCTGTGCAGCAGCACGGCTGGGGGATGGCACAGGGCAGGGTGCTGGTCATATGCATGGCTTGGTCTGTGCCTGCTGCTCCAGATTGTCCCTCTCACACCTTGTGACAGATTTTTTGCTGCACCTCCCCTCTCTGGTTGAAACTGGCATGGGAGCCTTGTCCATGTGATTCTTTTCCCATGGGAAACTTTGCATTCTCCCATATTGTGGCAGGGCACATCCAAGTCCCTGCCCCACTGGAGGTTTGAATGGAGTGTGAAACTGTTCTGCTCTCCCTCACCTCTGGGTCCAGGGGTTTGGAATGTGAAAGAAGTAGGCGCCAAGTACCTTACCTCACCCCAACATAGATATTTGGCAACTGGACACATTATCTAGTGGGACTGCCAGCAAGGGACTGCCAGTGAGGGACTTTGAGCTGGACTTTGAGAGGGACTTTGACTCAGTCCCTGGGTCAGACTTTGAGGGGCATATGGAAAAAGGATGAGGAGAAAGTGCACAGTCCTGGCTTTTGGACCACTGTATCCTGCCTGCCTGCTGCAGGGACCCGCCTCTGCTGTAAACCAACACCATTCATGAGTACGCTGCCGAGCAGCCTGAGCTTTGCACTGTGCTGCCCACGATGTACCCCATGGCCTTCGTCCATGGTAGCCATGTCTGCAGTCATTTTGGACTCTGGCGGGTTTACTCGCTTTGAATCCTGTGTCACCTTGATCTGCCACTGGATTACACTCTGCACTTCAAGGCACTGCCGCAAAGGATTGCTGAAAAAGAGCCAAGGGACCATCTCCAAATTCCTACTCCGCCGCCGTAAGTAGCAGAGATGCTCCCTAGGGCTGCGGGCTGCCTTTATTTGTAAGTGCAACAAAGCTATTTTTGTAGCAGACCTTTTCCAACTTTCTGATTTCCCAGAATTATTAAATTCCATATAAGCATCCTTGTGAAGATTTTCCCGACCGAATTTTTTAACCCAATCTAACTCATTTGTATAGAGTTGTGGGCGGGGCTTTCCAGAAATAAAATAACTACATATTTTATAATTCCTGCCTCATTAACTCCCACAACCAATTCACATATTTATGAAGCATGTGGGATGGACTGGGGCTGTGGTTGAGTTCCTCTGAGCAGGCTGCAGCCCCTGCAGGGTTGCCAAGGAAGGAAGGAGCAGCTGGGTGGCGCTGGGCTCTGCCCTGGGCTCTGAAGTCTGAGCAGTGCTCTGCTGGAGCTGGGGGATGTTGCATCACCAGGTCAATGCCATCACTCCAGTGCCACTCCAGCCCCCACCACCTGAATTGTGACACTGAAGGAAGAGGCTTTTCATTTGCAGCTGGGGAGAGACTGTGCTGGCCGTGGAGGTGCCAGCATTGTTTTAATTGCCCGGGAGGCCCCTCCTGGTGTGCCATGACTGCAGCAGGGCACCATGGTTGTCTCCAGTCACTGTGCTCCGTAAAATGGGATGTGAGGTGTCAAAGCAGGACAGGGCAGCCAGGATGTGTCACAGCACTGATCTGCCTGCCAGGGATGCTCGGCACCCGCTCCACAAGCTCCCATTATCCCTGCGTGCTGAACTGTGAGCTCTGCTCCCATGTGCACTGTGACGCAGAGCAGCCTCCTCCCTGTCCTGCACTCATTAGCTGCCCAGGAGGAATTCTTCTGACTAGGCTGAACCTCATGCCCGGGCTCCCAGCCTGCTCCTGTCCCAAAGCGCCTCCCTGCCATGGCTTCTCCGGTTTCTTGTCACTGCTTCAGCCTGCCCTGGGCTCTGCTCCTGCAGTTGGCTTTGCAGCTGGCTCTGCAGTTGGCTCTGCAGCTGGCTGCACAATGGGCTGCTGTTGATCAGCAAAGGGAATTCCTCAGGCTTTGCTGCACGATGCAGCCACTCCCTCCAGGCCTTGGCCCCATGGGAGCAGGGTGCTGCACCCCTGGTTAGATGAGGCCAGGCTCTCTCCAGTCCCCCCAGTTTATCACATTCCACAATGTTCAGAGGATCACAGGATCAGAAGGGAACCCCAGACAGCTTCAAGTCCAGCCAGCCTACTAGAGCAGTACAAATACTGCCCTTCCCTGTTCTTGTACCTGAAGGTGTATGGAGGCGTCAATGTGCCTGAATGAAATTCTCAGTTTCTGAGGAAGAAAGAAACTCCCTCAGCAGCAAAGAGGAAAAGCTGGGCTGGAGGTCCCCAACAGTGGGCAGGAACCTGCCCCCTAGCCAGAGGTGCTGTGAGGAGCTAGAAAGGAGATGTTATGTCCTGCCCACATGTGCCCTGCCCACGTGTGGCATCTCCCACTGCTATGGTTGCTGCCCATTCCTTCTATCTTCTCTATGTGCTTCAGAGGAAGCAAGCTAATTAATTGCTGCTAATTGCTGGTAGGGCTCTGCTGAAGCTGCCTCTCCTCCCCTCCTCCCCCAGCATGGGCAGGACACAGCAGGGATCTCTGTGGGTGTCTCAGCTGGAGGTTCATGCTGAGGCTCCTTCCTAGGTCCCCTTTCAGAAGGTGATGCAGGTTGCACAGCCTCTGCCCATCCTCCAGGCCCTTCCTTGGGGCTGGTGAATTCGGTGGCTGAAATGGTCACTTGTGATGCCTGTGCAGCCCAGTTGCTAGGGATGTGGGAAGTCATCATCATGAAGAAACTGTTCCTCTCAGCAGCTCTTCAAGCCCACTGGGCTGCCCACACACTTGGGACACACAAAACCTGCTTCTGCCTTGCAAGCTTTGAGGAAACCCCAAATCAAGCAGCCCTTGGTGCTGGTTTCTCCTCTTCCTCAGTGGAAGAGGAAAAGGGGAGGAGGGGAGGGAAACCACAACATGTGGCATTAAGGTTTGACTTTGGGAAGGCAAGGATGCTCTTGGCCTCAGGACTTCTACAGGCAGGGCTGATCTGTGAGTTATTCTGGGAACTCTTGAGAGTCATTTCTCACAGGGAAACCATATCAGTCTGGAAGTATTCGTAGAGCATCAAAGAAGCTCCATCTCTGACATTCTGAGAGCTCTCTGGGGACATTTGCTTGTTTTCACAGAATGGAAGAGGCTCAGAGTGACCTCTGGAGCTCACCCAGCCCAACCCCCTGCTCCAGCAGGGCACCCACAGCAGATTGGCCAGGAGCGCAATGGCCAGGGAGGGTTGGAAGCTCTCCACAAAAGGAGACTCTACAACCTGTCTGGGCAGCCTGCTCCTCCTCTTCACATGGAACTCCTAGGTGCCAGTTTGTGCCCTCTGCCCCTTGTCCTGTCCCTGCACACCACCTACAAGAGCCTGGCCCCAGCCTCCTGCACCCCACAGCTCCTTCAGCTCTTACTGAGCACTGCTCAGATGCCCTCTGGGGCTGCTCTTCTGCAGGCTTTCAGCCCCACGGCTCTCAGCCTTTGCTTCTCACAGAGCTACTCCAGACCCCTCAGCATCTCCACACCCTCTGGATCACCAGATCACTGGATCCTCTGAGCATGTACCACCTGCCCTTTTCCTGATGGAGTATATTCCAGCTTCTGCCCAGCACAGAGGAGTGGAAGGAAAGGGACAAATCCTGCTCCATTCTGCTCCACAACTTCTCTTCTGCTGCTGCCTTTGCCCCATGGCTGCCAGGAGCTGTGAGTGGCTGACACAGGGAAATTAATTACAGGCAGGGCTGTCCTCCTGCTTTAATTAGGGCCCTGGTGGTGGTGAGCTGCCGGATTAGCTCCTTCCACCAGAGACAACTGCTGTCAATCACCCCCACAGCTTTTCTCCACTTAACTTCCTGCCACTCAGCTCAACCCTGTCCTGCCTGAGCCATCACAAAGCTCAGCACCCAGCAGCTGTCAGAAGGTGCCCAGACAGCACAGGGCCTGAACCAATTTCAGGAGTGGCTGCAGCCCACAGACAGCCCTGGGAAGCTAAAGGGACCTCTTCTTCTGAGCCAGACTGGGACAAGCTGTGGCAGTCCAAGAGGAACCAAGTTTTGGCTTTCTCCTGCCCCTCCAAGCAGCCTCTCCATCGATGGTGTTCAGACAGTTACTGTTCCTTGTGCCCAGCCTGTTCCAGACTAGAGTGGGCACCAAGTGCCACAAACCACTCAGACCTTGCATCACGGCACCTCCACTGTCCAGCTCCAGATAAATATTCACTTGATTTTTCTGACAGCCTTAGGACAGGGAGGAGCACGAGGCAGGGTCCTGGGACAGGAAGGTTGATGAGACCTGGCACCAAGCCCCACTGACACAGTCACACAGGTTTAGGATGGTTTGAAGCACAATGGAGCTCATTCCTGGTTGGAATATAACCCCAGCAGATCATCTCTTGGAATAGATCAAGCCTTGCTGAGACAGGGCAATGAGGTCACTGTGGTGTGACCTTGGGGCTGCAGCCTATCGGTTGGAACAGGCACCTTCTTTGGAGCCCAACCTCATGAGGTGAAGTACAGACCCAAGCCCCTTTATGCTACTCTGAGCACTGCAGTGTAGTGCAGAGCATCACTCCATGGTGCAGAACATAACCTCATGGTGTGGAGCATCACCTCATGGTGCAGAGCATCACTCCATGGTGTGGGGCATCACTCCATGGTGTGGAACATCATGGTGTAGAGCATCACCCCCTGGTGTGGAGCACCACCTCACAGAGCCACATGCTGTAGTATGGACCTGGGGCCACCCTGCAGAGGTACGAGCTGGAGCCGTGCTGTGGGAAGATTGCAGAGGTGTGGGCAGTGTGCCACCTGGACACTCCCCAGCCCAGCTACCCTAGGACAAAACCAGTGTTCCACCTTCTGCTCTGTTCTCTAATTCCCCTTCTTCCCCCTTACTGATGACCTCCTTTGCAGCCTCCTCTCCTCTTTCACAACCACCATGTCCCAGGGCTTGTCCAGCTGGGCACTCAGGCAGCACCCAGAAAGATCAGCCCATGCCCAGAAGCTGAGACAGTGCCCAGAACCTGTGCCCTGTCCTGTCCATCGTGCTGCATCTTCCCCCGGGCACAAAGCAGAAGGATGAAGACCTTCAGAGGGTGGCCAAGAAAAGCTCACACAGACCCAGGAGCAGTGTAAGTGTCATGGGCTACAGTTCCCCTTGGAGATTCATGATGCTGAGATGTCCCAAGGGGTGCTGCCCTGAGCAAAAAGTTCAAAGCCCTGGCTGAGAGCAGAAGACAACCATCCAGAGGAGCCTGGCAGAATGAGGCACAGGCAAGCACTGGGGCTGCTTGTCCTAGAGTGCTGAGTTCATCTCTGACTGTGGGCTCCCTGTTTTCCCTGGACAAACATCCCCTGGCCTTGCCTCAGCAGTAGAGGAGACATTCACTGGTGTCACGAGGAGGTGGGAGGCCAGAAGGTCCACAGTGTGCCCATTCCCAGAAATAGATGCCAAGCCCAGCTGCCAGCAGGGCACTCCAGAGTCCTTCCCTTGACCTGTCAGATCAGTCCCTCTGAAGCTCCATAGGCACAGTGTGCACCACTACTGCTGCTGACCAGGCAACGATGGACCCCTTCCACCTGACAGACTCTTCCACCACCTTCTGGACTCTTCCGCCTGCAGGACTCAACCTCAGTGCCCATCCCTGAGAAAAAGCGTACTGGCATGCCATGCAGTCCCTCACCTCCTTGATGAGAAGCCATTCCTACCCCTTCCAGAACATGATTAAAGCTTAACTGGACAGTTGTCCCTGGAGGTGTTCAGGAAAAGACTGGATGGGGCACTTAGTGTCACGGTCTAGTTGACTGGCTAGGGCTGGGTGGTAGGTTGGACTGGATGAGCTTGGAGGTCTCTTCCAACCTGGTTGATTCTATGATTCTGTGAAAGAAAAAACAGCACCTGGACCCTTCAGTCCTCCAAGGTATTGGCTTTCAGCTCAACGTTTGTTCCTCCAGAGCTTTCCTGAAAGCTAGAAACCTCCTTCAAACTGCTGCACTCAACCCCGCCACCTCCGAGGTGCTGTGACTCATGGAGCTGGGAAGCAATTACAACAGCTCCATTAGCTGCCTTCCCTGCCCATCCCTGGTGCCACCCCATTGTCAAACGTGGCAATCAGAAGGAAGGGGCTCTGGGGAACTCTAATTGATGCTTTGCAAACTTTGTAAGAGGCCAAAGCAAAAGCAAATGCCTGCAGTCTGCAGAGCTCTGGCCTTTCCCCAGCACCCTGTGCTGGTCTCTATTGATCTGGATCTGTTCTAATGTGACCTTCCTGCGGGGTAGGGTCAATAACCATTTGAGTCCTCCCTTGGCTGGACAGAAAGGGAGCTAGCTCTTCACAACACAAAGCCTTCTGCTGAGGCTCAGAGCATTCTGTCTTTCTTTGTAGACACACCACAGATGCCCAGTTTCCTGATCTGAACCTGGACAGGCTGCAGGAGTGAGCTAGCAAGAATCTTATGTGGTCCAACAGGGTGTGCTGGTTCAGCAAACTGCTTTGAAAGACACTGCAAACCACCTCCAGTGCCACCAGCTCTGTCCCATGGTCTGAGGTAGGTCTGGGTGTGCAGGTGTGAGCCTACCACAAGGGAGAGGGCAGCACCTCCCTGCATTCCAAGGGAAGAGGGAGAGGGAGA
>VWZE01015470.1:19011-32455 GCA_013396675.1 Eubucco bourcierii | reverse complement strand
AAAACCACAGAGCTGACGGGGCGGGAAGGGAGCTCAAGGACCATCCAGCTCCAACCTTCCTGCCACAGAATCACAGAGCTGGCAGGGCTGGAAGGGAGCTCAAGGACCATCCAGCTCCAACCTACCTGCCACAGAATCACAGAGCTGGCAGGGCTGGAAGGGACCATAAAGAGCATCCAGCTCCAACCTGCCTGTCATAGAATCACAGAGCTGGCAGGGTTGGAAGGGAGCTCAAGGACCATCCAGCTCCAACCTCCCTGCCACATAATCACAGCAGGCAGTGCTCCAGTGCCTGCAGCATCCTTGTAGCCCTCCCTTGGCCTCTCCCCAGCAGATCCCTGCCCCTCTGCAACTGGGCAGCCCACACCTGGAATGCCTCCAGGGATGGGGACTCCACCACCACAGTAAGTCATGAACACAGAGAGATTTTCTCCAGCAAGACCCCAAGGAGCAGCTTTGCTCCACTACTGCAGCATAAGAGCAGAAGTTCCCTGCATGGCTTCTGATGGAAGTAAGCTCCTGGTTCTAAACCTCCTCACTCCAAGAGGATCTCCTCTGTGTTCTCAAGCAGCCACATCCAGCAGCACTGGGAACTCAATTATGTCCTCTATTAATATTTCATAAATTGAATTTCCCCAGATCTCTTCTTGCCCCCCACCCTTCAGATCTCTCTGTAACCACTGCTCAGATCCCCTCTCAGCCTTCTCCTCTGCAGATCCAAAAGTCTCAGGGCTGCAGAGGAGACTCCACAAGCTCTCTGGGCAGCCTGTGCCAGGGCTCTGGCACCCACACACTCAACAAGTTGTTGCTCCTCTGCAGCTGCAGCTTCCTGGGCTGCACTTTGCATCCCTTGCCCCTTGGCCTGTGCCAGGGCACAAGTGAGCAGAGGCTGTCCCTGGGCCTTCCTTCCTGCCCCCCAGCCCTCAGCTCCTGACAGACATTGCTCAGATCCCCTCTCAGCCTTCTCCTCTGCACACTAAGCAGCCCCAGNTCTGCTGCCCACACTCTTCTGAATGCCCCCCAAGACCCCATTGGGCTCCTTGCCCAGCAGGGCACTTTGCTGTGCCATGCAGCCCTTGGTGCCCAGCAGCACTGCCAGGTCCTGCACAGAGCTGCTCTCTTGCTGGGCACATCACTCACTGCTCCCTGGCAGGCTCTCTGCACAGTCTGTGCTCTGCATCCTTCTGTCTTGTTGTTTCTTGTTTTGTTTTCCTGGGTGCTTTGTCTGTTGGTGGTGGTTTTCTGGGGTTACATTTTTGTTTGGTTGGGTTGGGTTTTGTTTTTTTTCACTTTAGGTTAAGCCTGCTGGGCTGATTTCTTGTCTTAGCAACTACTCCTCATTAACCTGATAACCCCCCCTGGAACAAACCCATAAATATCATGTCTTGAAGGAGTCAGATGGGAATGTTTTGTTTTCCCAGGAAAAAGAACACCAAGAAGACAAAACAAACAAGACCCAAAGTCAAAGGGAAATAAAACAAACAAACCCCCAAACCAAAATAAAACAACCACACAACACTCAAGGTCTCACCCAGCCTGGCCTGCAACACTCACAGGCAGGAGGCAGCCAGAGGCTCTCTGGGCACCCTCACCCTGCACAACTTCTGCCTCA
Source organism: Eubucco bourcierii (assembly GCA_013396675.1). Classification (NCBI taxonomy): domain Eukaryota; kingdom Metazoa; phylum Chordata; class Aves; order Piciformes; family Ramphastidae; genus Eubucco; species Eubucco bourcierii. The sequence continues at coordinate 30,843 of VWZE01015470.1, read as the reverse complement.
GCTCCAAACCATTGCCCCTTGGCCTGGCTCAGACCCCCTCAGCACAAGTCCCTCTGCAGCCTTCCTGCAGGCTCCCTTCAGGCACTGCCAGCAGCTCTCAGCTCCCCCTGGAGCCTTCTCCTCTGCAGCCTGCACCCCCCCAGCTCCCTCAGCCTGTGCCCACAGCAGAGCTGCTCCAGCCCTGCCAGCATCTTGGTGGCCTCCTCTGGCCTCTCCCCAGCAGCTCTGTGCCCTCCTGCTGCTGGGGCCAGCAGAGTTGGAGGCAGGACTGGAGGTGAGGGCTGAGCAGAGCAGAGCCAAGGGGCACAATCCCCTCTCTCTTGCCCTCTGCCCACAAGACCAAGCAGCTCCACAAACTGCTTTAACACTTCTGTTCCCTCCCAGAAGCATATCCAGGAGGTTTCATTGTCTCCTTCCCTCGGTGTGCATTTGATGAGCTAATGAGGACAGTTCTAGAGGGCTTCCTTGACTCAGAGTCAGGTCCTGCACACAGGATGCACCAGAGTGGCTCTGGCACTTTCCTTCCAGAAGTTAATCCAGCAAAAGCTGTTCACTACCAGAAAAATGGAGAAGGAAGGAAGAGCAGGGTGGAGGGGTGGGAGGAGAGCCACAAAGACTTTTACCTAGTGGAATATGCAAGCCTGGGTGGTGTTATTGATCACAACATTGCTCTGCATCAGATTGATTTGGCTCAGCCCTCCTCTAAAAGCAGCTGTCAGGCTCAGTTCTCATCTGTCTGGGTCAGATCATTTCATTCAGGCACTGCCTGCAGGCTGAGGACAGGAGAGGTTTGGTGCACTGCAGTGTGGCTCCACTGCCAGCCAGCCCTGCCAGCTCTGACTGCACTGCTGTGCCCTGGTTGCTTTCCTTCAGGCACTGGCACAGGCTGCCCATGGAGGTGCTGGAGTGCCCATGCCTGGAGGTGTTCAAGCAAGCTGTGGCCACGGCACTGGGGGTCAGGGTTTGCTGGCCATGGTGGGGTTGGGTTGCTGGTTGGACTGGGTGACCTAAGAGAGCTTTCCCAACCCAACCCTTTCTCTGCTTCTTTGCTGCAAGGGTGGTCAGGGATTGGCAGAGGCTGCCCAGGGAGCTGGTGGAGTCCCCATCCCTAGAGAGGTTTAAGAGGAGACTGGATGGGCACTTAGTGCCATGGCTTAGTTAGTGAGAAGGTGTTAGGTGATAACCAACCCTTGGTGCTACCCAGAAACCAGTTCACAAGGGGCAGTTACTCAGCAGAGACTTAGCTTCAAAACCAAGAGCACTGAACAGAATTAGTACTGTCCTAAAATGAACCAGGACCTGATTAAACAGCCCTGGTGGTGCTGGGTTGATTGTTGGGCTGGGTGAGCTTAGAGTTCTCTTCCAACCCAACCAATCTATGCCTCAGTCAGTGCCAGGGGCTCCAGCACCAACCCTTGGTGCTACCCAGAAACCAGTTCACAAGGGGCAGTTACTCATCAGAGACTTAGCTTCAAAACCAAAAGCACTGAACAGAATTAGTACTGTCCAGGACCTGATTAAACGGCCCTGGTGGTGCTGGTCAGACTGGGTGAGCTTAGAGAGCTTTCCCAACCCAACCAACTGTGTGGTTCAGTCAGTGCCAGGGGCTCCAGCACCAACCCTTGGTGCTACCCAGAAACCAGTTCACAAGGGGCAGTTACATAGGAGAGACATAGCCTAAAAAGCAAAGGGAACCAATTCTCTGACTACAGGGAAAAGGAAAAGGACTGAGCTGCTGAAATCAAGCTAAGGGTGAGGGGTTGTGTGTGGGGGTGTGGGGACAAGAAAATATGTGGGAGCTCTTCCTTTCATTTCCTTTCTTATCCTGTTGGTCAGTCACATCTTTCTACCCTTCAAATGCAGAAAGGGAAGCTCTATCAAGGCTGATGGTCCCTAAGTGCTGAAGGCTAATACAGAACTCACTCCAGCATTTCCAGCACAGAGAGGAGAAGCCCAATTAGAGCCTGCATAGAGCAGGCTGTGTAAATACCAGCCCAGCCTAGGAACTGCCTGTGTCAACTTGTCAGCTGCTGTTTCCTCTCCTCTGCTCCACTCTCAGTGGACTGACAATTCATTTAGCTGGGTTTTTTTTTCCTACCTCAGGCCTGACCTTTATTTCTCCAGGGCCCAAAATGAATCATGGCCCAATCTTCTGGAAACACCAGCAGTGAATATCTTGTCTGGTAGTGTTAAAGAAAGGGGAGGTGAATTCTTCCAGGGCAAGAAATGCCTGCAAAGAACTCCATCCAAAGGCACATCTGGGGCTTTGTAAGCTACATTATATTCAGACTAGAGGCGATGCTCTGCCTCTACACTGCTCTGCTGAGACCCCACCTGGAGCACTCTGCCCACTTGTGGAGCCCCTGGCACAAGAAAGGGCTGGAGGGGCTGGCAGGTGCCCAGAGAAGGGCCCCGAGGGTGAGCAGAGGGCTGGAGCTGCTCTGCTGTGAGCACAGGCTGAGAGAGTTGGGGGTGTGCAGGCTGCAGAGGAGAAGGCTCCCAGGAGCCCTTCTGGTGGCCTGGCAGTGTCTGAAGGGGGCTGCAGGAAAGCTGGGGAGGGACTTTGGAGGGCTTGGGGAGGGCTAGGAGCAGGGGAATGGATCCAAGGTAGAGGAGGGCAGAGTGAGGTTAGACATTAGGGAGAAGTTGTTGAGCAGGAGGGTGCTGAGAGCCTGGCACAGGCTGCCCAGGGAGGTGCTGCAAGCCTCATCCCTGGGAGTTGTTGAGGCCAGGCTGGATGTGGCTGTGGGCAACCTGCTGTGGTGTGAGGTGTCCCTGGGCATGGCAGGGGAGTTGGAGCTGGATGCTCCTTGAGCTCCCTTCCAACCCTGACAATTCTGTGATTCTATGGCAGGGAGGTTGGAGCTGGCTGCTCCTTGAACTCCCTTCCAGCCCTGCCAGCTCTATAAGTCTATAAATCAGAGGTCATAAAAGCATAGAGTTGTGGTGGTGGTGANTGGTGTGAGGTGTCCCTGGGCATGGCAGGGAGGTTGGGGCTGGATGCTACTTGAGCTCCCTTCCAGCCCTGACCATTCTATGATGCTATGGTAGGGATTTTGGAGCTGGATGCTCCTTGAGCTCCCTTCCAGCCCTGCCAGCTCTGTAAGTCTATAAATCAGAGGTCATAAAAGCATAGAGTTGTCGTGGTGGTGAGTTACTTAGAGATGGCAAAACCATGGAGGTGGTGTAGGGGTGAGCTAGAGATAATAAAATAATGTATTTCTTTGGGTTAGAAAAAGGTAGCAGCAAATATTATGGGTTTTTTTCCCTCACCCTTTCCCCTTTCTGGCAATACCAACCAGTCTCCAGGGTGTGAATTTCCTTTGCCACATAGCTTTTGGGTGAGCTTCACTGTTATATGCCATTGCTCACAGCACATCAGACATTAGCCTGTCTGAAGCCAAGGAGCTGCTTCTATTAAACCTCTTAAGCATGCTGAGGATAAAATGAAACCTTCTGAATGGCCAAAGCCCAGATCTTAGCATCACAAAATCAGTCAAGGTCAGAAGGGACCACAGGGAGCATCCAGTTCCAACCCCCCTGCCCTGGGCAGGGACACCCTGCCCTAGGTCAGCCTGGCCAGAGCCTCATCCAGCCTGGCCTTAACCACCTCGGGGTGATGCTTGTGATTCAGCTCCAACACTGCTCATAAATAGAAGGAGAAAATCCTTAGTGGAGTGTAGACATCCAAGGAGTGAGAAGAAATGAGGGTAAAGCAGGAGTGAAAGGCTGAAGGAAATCCTTGAATGGAGCTGACTCCAGCCAGGATGATCAGACACAGGCAGAAAGGCTCTGCATTGATGCCCACTGATTGATTGAGGCACAGCAAAGTTTCTCCCTGATGGTTTGCTGAGCTATATAAAGGCTTTGCAGTGGGTAGAGTAGTCAAATTTATCCTTACACCTCCCCTCCCCCCTCAAAAATACATCTGCATTAAGTATCCTCTCTCCTTTGTGTGCTCTGCTGGGCCAATATCTGCAGCCAGCAATCGACACCAAACAGCTTCAAAGGTTCTTCCTGCCCTTAGATCTCCTGCCCAGCAAGTTGCTGGCTTAGCTTCCTGTGGGAGCAGCATGAGGCAGGGTCAGGAGGCACTCAGAGGGAGGCTTTTGATGCTCTCTGAGAGAGATGCAAAGTTTGGATGTTTGCATTAGGCTGCTTCCTTCTGTGCATGGACATCTCTCATGCAGCAGGAGCTCCTTTGAGGTAACGTCCAGCAGCCTCCTAAAGGCAGCTTCTGGTTGGGACTTTCTGCATTTTCTGCAGAGAATCACAGAATGGTTTGGGTGGGAAATGCCCTCTGTGGTCATCCAGTCCAAGCAGCAACCCAGCCCCACCATGGCCACCAAACCAGGGCCCCAAGTGCCATGGGCACAGCTTGCTGGAACACCTCCAGCCATGGGCACTCCACCACCTGGGCAGCCTCTGAAGCTGACATGACATCCATGACAGCTCCTGAAGCAAACAAATTTCTCCTCCTCTCCAACCTAACTCTCCCCTGGCACAGTCTCAGGCCAGTTCCTCTCCTTCCATCCCCTGAGCCTAGGGAGCAGAGCCCAACTCCCATCTGGCTGCAGCCTCCTCTCAGGGAGCTGCAGAGAGCAATGAGGCCTCTACAGCTGGGGTGGGGACTCCACCAGGCATGGGGACTCCACCATCTCAGAGCAGGAGCAGAGAATGCAGCACAGGTGGCACAGGAACACATGCAGCCAGGGCTGGAAAGGCTGCAGAGAAGGAGACTCCACAAGCTCTCTGGGCAGCCTGTGCCAGGGCTCTGGCACCCACACACTCAACAAGTTGTTGCTCCTCTGCAGCTGCAGCTTCCTGGGTTGCACTTTGCATCCCTTGCCCCTTGGCCTGTGCCAGGGCACAAGTGAGCAGAGGCTGTCCCTGGGCCTTCCTTCCTGCCCCCCAGCCCTCAGCTGCTGACAGACATTGCTCAGATCCCCTCTCAGCCTTCTCCTCTGCACACTAAGCAGCCCCAGGGCTCTCAGCCTCTCCTCCTAGGGCAGTGCTGCAGCCCCTGCAGGGGAGCCAGGATCCAGCATTTGATGTGCTTTGTTCCCACTCTTTTATGCTGCCATATAGAATCCTGGAATGGGAGGGGTTGGAAGGGCTCTCAGCCTCTCCTTGTGGCCATTTCTCTGGACACTTTCCAAGTTGTTCAGGTCTCTACCATTTTGTAAGTCCAAGAAAGTAGCTTTCTGGGTGGTTTTTGTGTGTGTGTGTGAGTGCTGTGTCCATTAAGTTCCCAAACTCATTCATAAATATTAACCCTCCAAGCAGACCTGGACTTCAACCTCAATCTTGCTTGGTTTAGAAACAAACCAAGGGCTGAGCCAGGAATCAATATTAATTACCCACACACACAAACTCCTTCTTTCTTCAACTGGAGGAATTCTTTCCAAATCAGGTTTCAAATCCATTTTTCATCCTTTCCCCAATGGGATAAAGCCCCCTCCTAAGGGAGGTGAAACCAGAGCAGCTCTCTACTAAATTGCCACTCCTCCCTCCCTCCCTCCCTGCATAAAGCTTAGCTGCAGAGGGAATTGCCAAGCCAAGGCTTACAACATTGCTTCAGGAGGCTCTAAGAAGATGAATGTTCATTGCTTTTTAATCCTCCCCACCATTTATGAGCCTCTGGGGTGGCTCTTCCCCAGTGCATGCACTGCTGTGGGCTTGCTCTGCCTCGCTGCTTTGATTCCGGAGGTGAGTTGATGGAAGTGATGGATTCTGGTGCCACATAAATGGATTGGCTTGGGAGGGACCTCAAAGATCAGCCAGGGCCAACCTCCTTGCCATGGGCAGGGACACCTCACACTAGATCAGGCTGTCCAGAGCCTCATCCAGCCTGGCCTTCAACATCTCCAGAGAGGTTGTGGAGCACAGAAGCACAGAATGTGCTCTTTGATCACGTTCTATGCTTCTGTGCTCCACAACCTCCCTGGGCAACCTGTGCCTGTGTCTCACTACCCTCACTTCCTCCTTACAGCCAGTCTAAATCTCCCCTCTGCCAGTTCAAACCCATTCCTTCTCCTCCTCTCATTTAAAGACCTTGTCAATAGTCCTTCCCCAGCCTTCCTGTAGCCCCCTTCAGATCCTGCAAGGCCACTCCAAGCTCTCCTGGAAGCCTTCTCCTCTCCAGGCTGCAGAGCCCCAACTCTCTCAGCCTGTCCTCACAGCAGAGCTGCTGCAGCCCTCTCAGCATCTTGGTGGCCTCCTCTGCACTGGCTCCAACACTTCCATGTCCTTCCTGTGCTGGGGGCTCCAGAACTGCACCCAGGACTGCAGGAGGGGTCTGAGGAGAGCAGAGCCAAGGGGCACAATCCCCTCCCTTGCCCTGCTGCCCACACTGCTCTTGCTGCAGCCCAGCACACAGTTGCTGTCTGGGCTGTGTGTGACTGCACATCCAAGTTGCCTCTTCAACTCCCTTTCAGTGTTTCCTTGATAACAACAAGAGGATTTGGGTTTTTTCTCTTTCTCCCCCTAGGCTACCACTGTTGCTTTGCCAGACTGGGTGATGTTATCATAGAATCAGAGAATTATAGAATCAGAGAATCTAGAATCATAGAATCATAAAAGTGAGCAATCAAAGAATCACAGAATTAAAGAATCACAGAATCAGGCAGGGCTGGAAGGGACCACAAGGAGCATCCAGCTCCAACCCCCTACCATACCCAGGGACACCTCACACTAGAACAGGCTGTGCAGAGCCTCATCCAGCCTGGCCTTAAACACCTCCAGGGATGAGGTTTCCACCACCTCCCTGGGCAACCCCTGCCAGGCTCTCACCACCCTCATGCTGAACAACTTCTTCCTAACCTCCAGTCTCAATCTCCCCATTTCCAGCTTTGTTCCATCCCCCCAGTCCTATCACTCCCTGCCAGCCTAAAAAGCCCCTCCCCAGTTTTCTTGTAGCCCACATAAAATACTGCAAGGCCACAAAAATGTCTTCCAGAGCCTTCTCCTCTCCAGACTGAACATCCCCAACTCCCTCAGTCTCTCCTCACAGCAGATGTGGTGGTGACCTGGATTGCTGCTTGCCCTGTACCCTTCCAAACAGCACCCCCAGTGAAAAGCAGAGGAAGGAATGGGCTGGGAGGGATGAGCCAGGCCGCTACAGAACGTTTCTGTGTTAAACTCTTGGAAGCTGACAGGTCTGGAGCTGATTTCTCCTCAGCTGAACACAAATTTATGCAGCTAAAACAAATGTTGGAGCACATCCTGAAGAGAGTGAACGTGCAGCTGCCTGTTGCTCTAATGCCTCTGCACTTCAGAGAAGCAGAGGATGGCTTGGGTTGGGAAAGCCCTCTGAGGCCATCCATCCAACCACCAACCCAACCCCACCATGGGCACCCAACCCTGGCCCCAAGTGCCTTGTCTGTGATCTCTGAGCTCACCTGGTGCAAACAGTAACCCAACCCTACCATGGGCACCAAACCCTGGCCCCAAGTGCCATGGGCACAGCTTGCTGGAACACCTCCAGCCATGGGCACTCCACCATCTCTCTGGGCAGCCTCTGCCCATCCATCACCACTCCGGCACCAACCAAAATTTTCCTCCTCTCCAACCTAACCCTCCCCTGGCACAATTCCAGGCCAGATCCTCTCCTTCCATCCACTGAGCCCAGGGAGCAGAGCCCAACACCCCCAGCTCCCTCAGCTGCTCCTCCCCAGCCCTGCTCTCCAGACCCTTCCTCAGCTTCATTTCTCTTCTCTGGACCTCCTCTATCTCCTCAATGTCCTTCTTGGAGCAAGAGGCCCAAAACTGAACACGGCACAACCTCATGGTTTAAAAACTTCATCTCCTAACACATGCAGTCAGGCCAGCAGCTCAGCACATTCATACCCAGCACACTGTGGTTCCTCTAAGTGCCCACACACAGGAGTCCTCAGGAGGTGTTCTGCTCAGTGCTGACCTCCCCACACCTCAGAGCAGGGTGAATATCCTCATTCCTCATGGCTTGCTCTCTATCTCCCCTCCCATTATGGTTTCCTACTCTCTGAATACCACCAAACCATAGGCATCATTTATTACAGTCCAGGAGTCAAGCAAATACCATTTTAAAGGCCAAGACCACCCCAGGGTGTGAGGGGCTGGAAAGGACCTCTGGAGATGTCCCAGTGCAAGCCCTGCCAGAGCAGGAGCAGAGAATGCAGCACAGGTGGCACAGGAACACATGCAGCCAGGGCTGGAAAGGCTGCAGAGAAGGAGACTCCACAAGCTCTCTGGGCAGCCTGTGCCAGGGCTCTGGCACCCACACACTCAACAAGTTGTTGCTCCTCTGCAGCTGCAGCTTCCTGGGCTGCACTTTGCATCCCTTGCCCCTTGGCCTGTGCCAGGGCACAAGTGAGCAGAGGCTGTCCCTGGGCCTTCCTTCCTGCCCCCCAGCCCTCAGCTCCTGACAGACATTGCTCAGATCCCCTCTCAGCCTTCTCCCCTGCACACTAAGCAGCCCCAGGGCTCTCAGCCTCTCCTCCTAGGGCAGTGCTGCAGTGCCTGCAGCATCCTTGCAGCCCTCCCTTGGCCTCTCTGCAGCAGGTCCCTGTCCCTCTGCACCTGGGCAGCCCAGACCTGGATGTACTATTGCAGGTGAGGCCTGAGCAGGGCAGAGCAGAGGGGCAGGAGAACCTCTCTCAAGGTCACTGAGCTATCATCTCCATTTCCTAATACCATTTGGGTATGTCAGAAGCCCAGAGTTTGGTTAAGACAAGATTCATCACTGAAAAATTCAATGTAGTAGTTGTCCCAAAAATCAACCAGCAAAGACCTAAAACACCAAAGGCCCAGATGAATCCAACATTGTGCTCCCAACATTCCAACTCTCTCCTAAAACTCAAACCTGCTCCTAAAACTCAAACCAGCTCTTAAAACTCAAACCAGCTCCAAAAATCCAAGCCAGCTCCTAAAAAATATTCAAACCAGCTCCTAAAACTCAAACCAACTCCTAAAAATATTCAAACCAGCTCCTAAAAATATTCAAACCAGCTCCTAAAACTCAAACTAGCTCCTAAAAATATTCAAACCAGCTCCTAAAACTCAAACCAGCTCCTAAAAATATTCAAACCAGCTCCTAAAAATATTCAAACTAGCTCTCAAAACTCAAACCAGCTCCCAAAACTATTCAAACTAGATCCTAAAATTCAAACCAGCTCCCAAAAAATATTCAAGCCAGCTCCTGAAGCTCAAGCCAGCTCTTATAAAATAGTCAAACCAGCTCCCAAAACTCAAACCAGCTCCCAAAACTCAAACCAGCTCCCCAAATTCAAGCCAGCTCCCAAAATTCAAACCAGGTCCTAAAAGTCAAAGCAGCTCCCAAAATCCCACCTTCCAAAATTCCAGCCAGCTCCTATAATCCCAGCTTCTATGAAATCCAAGCTCATCAAATTCAAATTCTTATCCAAAGATATTCCAACTTCCTATCAAAAAAGACCAATTCTTATCACAAAGCTCCAAGCTCTTAGCAAACAATTCCAGCTCATCAGGTTCTTACCTGTCTCTAAGGACTCCAAGCTGAGTGCTGAAGTCCCTTGGGATGGTAGGAGAGGATCCCACTCACAGGGTGCTGGACAGGCTTGGCAAGTGGAGAGGAGAAGGCTCCTGGAAGTCTGTGCCAATGTGGAGAGGAGAAGGCTCCTGGAAGTCTGTGCCAATGTGGAGAGGAGAAGGCTGCTGGTAGTCTGGGCCAATAAGGANGTGGAGAGGAGAAGGCTCCTGGAAGTCTGGGCCAATGTGGAGAGGAGAAGGCTCCTGGAAGTCTGGGCCAATGTGGAGAGGAGAAGGCTCCTGGAAGTCTGGGCCAATGTGGAGAGGAGAAGGCTCCTGGAAGTCTGGGCCAATGTGGAGAGGAGAAGGCTCCTGGAAGTCTGTGCCAATGTGGAGAGGAGAAGGCTCCTGGAAGTCTGGGCCAATGTGGAGAGGAGAAGGCTCCTGGAAGTCTATGCCAACATGGAAAGAAGGGTCTTGGAAGTCTATGACAACATGGAGAGAAGAGCCTTGGAAGTCTGTGCCAACATGGAGAGGAGAAGGTTCCTGGAAGTCTGTGCCAACATGGAGAGAAGAAGGCTCCTGGAAGTCTGTGTCAACATGGAGAGGAGAAGGGTCTTGGAAGTCTGTGCCAACTTGGAGAGAAGGCTCCTGGAAGTCTGTGCCAATGTGGAGAGGAGACAGCTCCTGAGAGACCTTACAGCAGCATTCCAATAACTCAAATGGACCTAGAGGGAAGATGTGGAGGGACTCATTAGACCAAGGGGTAACAATTTCCAACCCAGAGAAGGTGGATTTAGACATGAGGAAGAAATTCTTGCCAGTGAGGGTGGTCAGACCCTGGGAAGGTTCATGCCTGGAAATGTCCAAGCCCAGGCTGGATGAGCAGCAACCTGCAGCCTGCAGGATTTCAGTGCCAGGAGGCATTGCTGCAACCTCTCCCAACCTGGTTCTGCTTCCTATGCACTGCTTGGTTGAGTTTCCTTCGTGCCAGCTGCCACCCAGCACACAAACTGCTCCTTGAGAAGGCTGCTGGGGACATCACAACCAACACTTTGCTCTTTGCACAGGGCTTTTGCAGGCAGTTTAGGCACCAGCATGGTGATGGAAATCAATATCCTCTCTGGCAGGGTGGGAATTTTGCTCCTCAGTGCCAAGTCTGTGCCTCACAGAAACGACTTTCCTAAGCCAGCCTGAAGCAGTTCCTATTGCAGCCCTGGGAGAAGTCCCTCACTGAACCTTGACCTAATGTTCAGACCATTAAGGAAAACAGAACCAGAGAAGGTTTTCTATTACTTCATCAGGCCTAAAGCTTGGAGGGTTTCAAAGGGTCGTGGAATGGTTTGGGTTGGAACACAAAGATCACCTAGTTCCAAATCCCCTTCCACCAGCCCAGGTTGCTCAAGGCCTCATCCAACTGAACAATTCCAGGGAAGAGGAAACCACAACCACCCAGGGCAACCTGTGCCAGTCTCTTTCCACCCTGACTGCCAAGACCTGCTTCCTCCTCTCCTCTTCCAGCTTCAATCCATCCTCTCTCATCCTGGCATATCCCCTTCAGGTACTGCAAGGCTGCTCTAAGCTCTGCCTGCAACCTTCCCTTCTCCAGGCTGAATAGCTCCAAGTCTCCCAGCCTGTTCCCAGAGCAGAGCTGCTGCAGCCCTCTGAGCATCTCCATGCCCTCCTCTGGCCCCTCTCCAGCAGCTCCAGGTCCTCCTTGTGCTGGGTTCCCCAGAGCTGGAGGCAGTGCTGCAGGTGAGGTCTGAGCACAGCAGAGCAGAATCCCCTCCCTGTGCTGCTGCTCTCCCTGCTCTGGCTGCAGCCAGCACACAGCTGCCTCTGGGCTGCCAACTACCAGTGCTGGCTGCTGGGCACTTTGGCCTGCAACACCCCCAGGCAGGAGGCAGCCAGAGGCTCCCTGGGCAGCCTGTGCCAGGCTCTCAGCACCCTCAGCCTGCACAACTTCTGCCTCAGCTCCACTCTCAGCCTGCTCTGCCTCAGCTCCAAACCATTGCCCCTCAGCACAAGTCCCTCTGCAGCTCTCCTGGAGCCCCTCCAGGCACTGGCAGGCTGCTCTATGCTCTCCCTGCAGCCTTCCCTTCTCCAGGCTCAACAGTCCCAACCTGTCCCATAGGGGAGTGTCTCCAGCCCTCTGAGCATTCTTTGTGGCCTCCTCTGGACCTGCTCCAACATTCCCATGCCCTGCTTGCTTTGGGGGCACCAGAACTGGGCACAGTACCAGAGCAGGGCAGAGGGGGAGAATCCTCTCCTCCTTTCTCTGATGACTTCATTTCATTTGTATGCATTTGTTTGTAGGTTGGAATTTCTGAGGGCAGGTGGACAGAA
>VWZE01015468.1:204079-222928 GCA_013396675.1 Eubucco bourcierii | reverse complement strand
AATAATAATAATAATAATAATAATAATAATAGGAACACCCCCCCAACAAACTAAACCAAACAACCCCACCCTGTCTCTCTGCATTCAAGGTGAATTTCAAGGGGAAGAGTGCAGGTTTTGTTTCTAAGGTCCTGATGGTGATAAGCAAAGCATGCCATGGCTGTCTACACCCAGGGATGTCTACCTATCCCCAGCATCACCGCTGCTTCCTGAGCAACCAGTCAGACCCTGTCACCTTGTCGGGGCACTGCACAGCATAACCCAGGCTAAACTAGTGGCTGAAGCAGACTCCCAGGGCAGGAAATCCTTTATTACTTGCTGGGTGATTTCGTATCAAGGGCATGTGCCCGCTCCTGGGATCTCTGCATAGGCTGCGTCTACCGCGCTGTTGAGCTCATTTCAGCTACGTATCGTGCCGCAGAGCACGTATATTCCTTCCCATCGCATGAGGGCTAATTCATGCTGCTGTTCCCCCCCCACACACACCCTGAGTCGAGGCCTAGAAGTGGCTGAGAAAAATCCTCGTGGAAGCAGAAGCACACGGTTCATACCCCAAGTGCTGATCTTGTGTGTTCGGAGACAGGCAGAAGCATCCATCTCTGAATAAGCACAAGAGCCCTGTGAGCATTGGGGACCCCCCCTCAATGCGCTCAAAATCTTCGTGTTGAGCAGGCTGAGAGCTGTGGCCCTTTCTTCTTAGTGCTGTTTAACACTAGGACCATTTTGTTTCCATTACGTTAATGACATATCATCTAATGCACCAAATCAGAGGAGTTTTCAAGGAAATACTGGAAATTTCATGTCCAAAATGCTTTGGGAGAGCCACCAGCCCAAGCACAAAATTCTCCTTACCAACCTTTCATAATGCCATTCCCTCAAAAAAAAACCCCGATGAGAAATTATTTGCTTAGACAAAAACAACCCCGAACCCTATTTACCCTGCATAAGCAACTTCTCATATACCTTCCTTAAACTGTTTGCAATTCAAATAAGCAGCCATATAGCACAGATTTTAAAGGTCTCGCTGACAGAAGCCAACAGCCAGAGCATCCCTCTGAGACTGCCGCGCTTCAAATCGCAGCTGGAGCCACGAGCCACATGAGCATCAGCCTCGGCAGCTGCCCGGTGGGGACTGTGCTGGCGGATGGGGTCACGGAGTCACATTATTTATCTCCTCCTTGGTTTGGTGCCTCAGAGATTTATAGAGAGCTGAGCTATTTTACTTAGAAATAAATAGATGTGTTTCATGGGAGGTGATTTGATTGGAGGTAGAAAGTTAGAATTTCAGTATCTCTCCAAAATGAGTGTTATATATGATTTTATAAACAACAGTGGTTTATCTGTCTGTAACATCTTCCTTTGGAGCATCCCAAAGTGCTCTGGGAATCTGCATGAGCAGTGATCCCAGTTATAAGGAAGTAAATCACAGAATCATTTTGGTTGCACAAAGCCTTTAAGATCATCTAGTCCAACCATTAAATGCAATCCCCCCTTACACAAGTAGGGAAACTGGGGGATTGGGGATCCCAGAGACATTTAGTCACCCGTCTTTGGTGGCTTCAGATGGAAGTAGATGGCCTACAGAGCTAAGCTGTGGACATGGAAATGTTGAAAACTGTGGGAGTGGCTGGAGATACAAACCCAGACCAGGGCTTGCATCACTCACAGCCCTAGGTCCTGGGCAAAACATATCTGCAAAATGGACGTGGGGATTTTCAACCTGAATTCACGCTGGGGCTGAATGCTGCATCATAAACCTGCACTGGGTTAATGCTCAAAGGGGTCCCTCAGGGTCTTTTCTAGCTCCCGCTCTTGCCCACTCCCCATCACAGTTACCAAGGGCATTTAAAACCCACTCCAGACCGCTTGAAAACACATTACGCTCCCTTACAGGCATAAATCCTTGGACTTAACCGGTGATCCATTCCCTCCCTCTGCACTATTAGCACATTAAGAAATTAAACGATAAAACTCCTAAAGATCCGATTGACCAGCATCGCGCCGCTCCATATGGCGCGGCATATGTGTCCGGCCCTCCCGCACGCTCCGTTCGGGATCGCCTGGCTGTGCGCTCAGGCAGGATGGGCTGGAGAAACAGTTTCAAGGCAAATTTGAATGGATTTAGACTTTGCCTCTTTTGGTTTTATTTATTTTTTTTGCACCCCTCCCCCATGACATTTCACTTCTCTGCTCCACCTCCAGTGCCAGAGGAAAAACTGTAGAGGTGGTCTATGCCCCTCAATAACCATGCAGAGCTTTGCCTTGTTGGGAGGAGGTCAGGTGAGGCTATTTAACGCTTTGCGGGATGGCTCCTAAAAAATGACTGGCTTCAGGAGATAATCCCAAACCCCAAAGCTGCAGCCCTATATTCAGCTTAACAATGTGGGGAGACAACAACAGGGGTGACTTTAGGGGAATAGGTCCCACTGGGCAGGTGCTGAGCACCTAAGCAAAGGGGAGAAAGTCTCTTTTCCACCCTACCGACTCCACCATAAATCACATTGCAACAAACAATAGGCTCTGGGCCTCACTGGGAGCTTTCCCTGAGTGATGATGGCTTTCCAAAAGCCTTTATGAGCTTTCTCACCATTTTAACGAGAGGTAAATCTCCTTTTGTTTTGTCTGGGGCTCACCTGAATTTCTGGTTGGTGGGCAGTGCAAAGGGGTGAAAATTGCGGGGCCGGAGCTGGCAGCACCTGGCTGGGTTTATCCCCGTGTCCAGCACTGCAGAGATGGACAGAGCCTGTGCTGAAAAACTTTAACTCTAAACATGACCTAAACCAGCTTAATGGGGATATACACCAAGGAAGGGATTAACCCCCCTTGCTCCCTAGCCAGGAGTAACAAATCCCATTAACTCTCCATCCCTAGGAGGGGAAACTTTGCATCCACCGGTCCCTGAATTAGGGACCCGCCACATTCATTTAGTTATTTCTTTCAGTTAAAATTCCCAGCCCGTGGCAATGTCTCTCTGTTCTGAGAATTAAGGATGACTTCTGTGGGAGGCATCAGCATCGCTGTGCACCAGCCTGGCCGTGTCACTCTGGTATCATGCCTGTGCTGGCTCCTCATCTCTTAAACAGTTAATTTCTGGAGACTGCAAGGTTAAATACGTATCGGGATCAGATGCAGTCACCTATAGCTCCCCTTTCTGCAAGATTTCTTGGTGCAGCAAAAGGAGGGTGAAAAATCTCTGTCTGCCTGTAAAACTCAGGTTGTAATTTGCTTTAAAGCAGGCGAATTACTCACCGAGGAGATAGGTAGGGATGGCACAAAATATAGTGGGGAGGAAAAGAAACTGTTAGAGACAACAGCAGAAGAAAAACTCTGTTATCTATGGTAACAGTCTGGAGACTGATTTATACAGTGTATAAATAGAGCAGGAGAAGCTTTCTTGATGTCAACTGATAGCAAATTGAGAGTTTATTTTACCCTCCCTTTCAGATTCAGCTTAATATGAACATTTTCCCTCTTTGCAGAGGCTCCTGCTCTGCAGCATTTATGCCATTACACCTATTTCCTTAGGAAATGGGCCCAAACTTTCTAGCCTCAATACCTGGGATTCGAGCCTGGCAATTCCCCATCTTTCCCAAGTACCCATGCCATCTTAATTAATCCTCTCACCTCCCCTCAGAGCCACCCTCTCCAAGTCCCCAAATATTATTGCTTTGTTTGCTGCTGGGTTTTGTGGTGGATGGAAGCTGATGAACTAGATCCCTTATGCAAAGTACCCATTCCCTTCCATGGTTTTAATATTTCATCTACTGGCTGTAAAGGAAAAAAAAAATCCAAACCAGACCACATCTCTTGTACACAGATTNGGGGGGGGGAAGTAATTTTAAAGTCTTCAAGTCGAGAGTTTAAAATCATGCATCATATTAAAACAAATTTTGTCAGAGTAAGCAGTATAGAGAAAAAAAGGGAAGATGCCATGCTGGGATGGAGCCTTGTTAAGCATTTTGAGTAACATATATTCTAGGGAAGAGCAATGTAACATATGTTTTAGAGAACAAAATACGGGAGGAGCAGGGAGATTTTGACACTTATCTCAGCTATACCTGGGCTGCTTGTGTTTGGGAGCCACAAACCCCGCTGTACCATATAATTTGTCCCCTTCACATTTTGCCTCTCCATCATTTTATCAGTCTTTGCAGAGCAGATTAAACCCCCAAACTTGCCTCACCTTGCTGGAATTTGCTCTTTATTTTCCAAGCTGCTCTGCTTACAGCAATAACGGCCTTGAAATCCCACACGGTGCCATCTCCCGGTCTATACATTCCCTTGGCTCCTATTGTTCTATAGGTCAGCGTGAGAGCCCTGAATCAGGTAAAAGCACTTCCCTAGTCCCTTTTGTGCTGTATGCCACAATATAAATGCCTGCCTAGTGTGCGTTTCCCATACGCAGATTCAACTGGCGTCGAAGAGCAGATGGTTCAGGTAGCGGATTTAAAAGCTGTCCCAGGCAGCTCCTAGTCCTGACCTAAATTGCAGGATGAATGCCAGACATACCTTTGCTTCCCCTATATATCTTTGGGGTGTTTCTTTCCCCTGTTTTCTTTCCCAGCTGTCATAAAATGGGGGGGAAAAAAAAAAAAGAAAAAAAAAAAAAAAGGGAGAAAAGGGAGAGGAGGGATAAAAAACCCAACCCCAACCCCAAATCAACAGCAATACCTTCATGGCTGATATTTACACAAGTAAATATTTTTCATGTACATCCAGACAGTACAAAATGATTTTTAATGAATTATCTGCGAGTGAAAACAGTTCTGTAAATCAGCAGGGCTGCAGGCAATTCTTACCATATGTCGGCTTGCATTTGTATCACAGGATTTGGTTTGGCGAGGACGAAATATCGGCTTTTCTCTCATTGCTGATGTGCAAAGAATTAGGAGCTACATAACTCAATGTGTTTAAGCAAGAATATTGTCTGGTTTTATTGGGCTATTATTAATGCAAAGGCGAATGCATCCTATGCCGCGCTGCACGGTGAGGCAGGGAGCAAGAGCTGCATGTTAGCAGGGAGAAGCTTAAATGATATGAAAAATACCATTTTCCCCCCCACCTTTCACCCCCCTCGCAAAGCTTCCTTCAAACCTTTCTCCCAGAGGTTTCTTAGACTAAATGGGCAACTTACACAGCAAAAATAATAAATATCTGCAAAATATAAGCTGTGCTCTGCACACATCTCTCCCTTCCCCCTTCATAAAATAGCATCTGAATTCCTAATGGTAACAAGGATGAATTACTTAATGTATGAAGGGGGTGCTGGGGCTAAAAACACACTCCATAATAACGCTGAGCTTTATTATTGCTGTATTTACCCACACAAGTGTAAAGCTCATCAGGCACAGCAGAAACCAGAGCCCAAAATGAGACACTGCCTCCATAATACCTTGCAAAACGCAGGTTGAAACTTCTGCCTGGTCCAGGTTAGGAATAAATAGCTCTCCTAAATCCAGCTAAAATATCAAGATGAAGAGTGACTGGGGAAAGGTGTGGGGGGGAAAGGAAACACAAATAAAAATTGTTATGGAGATCTTTTATTCCCAAACTCTGGGGATTTTATTCCTGAGTTGTTAATGCAGAGGAAGTGTTTCAACTACCTTTAAAAAATACTGCAACAGTAAAAAAAAAAAAGAAATCTCTAAAGACAGGTTCTCCAGCAGGCTAAATAAGAGGGCAAAAAGTAGGGGGGAACTTCACCCATGTTGCAGCTATGCTAGAAGGGAGGAGAAGGCCTCTGGGAACAGTGGTCCTTGCTCTGCTGTGCCAGACCCCAACCAAAGAGGAGTTGCCCCTATTTGTATACAGGTCCTGTATATTGAGCGGTTTGCTGCTGGCTTCAATGGGAACAGGATGCTTTCTGTTTGCCCACGGGAATATTTCTGGCCACGCTGGCTCGAGCAGGGGGAAGGGAGAGGGGTTAGGAATATTTTTTTTTTTTTTTTTTGTGCAAGAGAATAAAAATAATTATTTAAAACAGAAAAAAAAAATCCCAGTTCCTTCTCTTCTGCCCCCATTTTCATCCCCTCTCCCTCTTTGCGAGGATGCAGTCATGAGGCAGACGACCCCATAATGACGTAATGCCTAGATGAAAAATACCATAACCATTTGTCACCAAATATCCTGCGTACCAAGATACCAAGCAAACAGTGTGAGACTGACAGGGCTGATGAAAAACAGCACTTTAGCTAATTTTTTTCTCCTCGACTCCGTTGTGCACTATGCAAATCTGATTGCGAAAGTGGGCCGCGATCAACGCTTTAACGCTGGTTAACTTTCGGAGGTGGTGCTCAGAGCAAATCAACATAAACTTAGCACACAGCAACTTAAATAACAGAACTGCTTCACCGCTCGGCGCTGAGCTTTGGTTCCTGCCTGGTGCAGAGGTTTGGTTCCAGCTGGTGGAACGCTGCGTGATGGATTGCGCCCTGCCTGCACACAGATTAAAAAGACATTGCTTCAGATCACTTGTGGCAGTAGCAAAGAGGAACTGATTTTAAACCAGGATAACAATAATAGCAATTATCTAACAATCTGGCCTGAATCATCTCGTCCTGATAGCAGTTATTGATTATTAACAGGGTAACATTTGCATGAGCCAGCCGTGAACCACAGCCCTCATCCCACTGCGCCAGTGCACAGTGAAAACTGACCTGCTGCTGATGGATTCACAGTCCAGTGGCGGGTGCCTGCTGGCTCTGAAATTTGTCAAGCTCCTCAACAGCTTGTTGAGGACCCTAAAGGTCCAACTCCCAACACCACATGATTGTATGAGAGTTGCAGCATTCCTTGTCTTTTTTGGTTTACCCCTGGAAAATAAATTTCTCTTTATTGACACAAGCTGAGCAGTGCAAACCCTACAGGTCACCCTCCCAAAGAAAGGAAGAATGACTCACAGTTGGTTATGTTTAAAGGCTCACAGTGATGGGAATGATAGGCTATGAAAAGATGAACTGCTTTACCAGAGAGGATGGGGCATGCCATCACCCTTGTTAGCATTCGTCCCATTCCCTGCAACAACAGGGAATAATAATAATACCTTAATACTCCCAGCAGGGCTCAAAAGAGATGGAAAATGAGGATTTAGGGCCAGAGAAAAAAAAACCCACCCTGCTCTGTGGCTGAACCTGTGGAGAAAAGTTGAAGCTGAATTTTATGTCGCGGTGTTATTGATTGGGATGTTAACAAACCCGGAGTGGGGGGAGGTTGGGCAGCAGCCAGCTGCTGCTGCTGGTCCAGGCCTGAAAGGATGCCTGCTCAGATAGAGCAAAAACTGCTCCTCTTCCTAGGTCTTCTTCAGGAACATTAATTAAGACTTTCATCCTCAGCAAAGCACAGAGAATCAACTCTATTTTGCATATACAGAATTGAGCTGTAGGGAGGAGAAACACCTTAATGAGGTGCCACTGAGTACCACCAAGATGAGTTACCAGCTCTTTCCACCTTCTTCTATGTCCAGGGTCTCACTGGACTTCACTCACCTGCAGCTCCACACTTCTGAAGGGATATCTGATATTGGGAAATAACAAAAGATCATCCCAGCACAGCAGAAAGTCTTCTTCTGTAGCCTTGGCTGCTCTGGAGGGGAGCTGAGGTCAGACAACATGTTGCTTTTTGATGAGAGAGCTCT
The DNA here is from genome assembly GCA_013396675.1 of Eubucco bourcierii. NCBI lineage: Eukaryota > Metazoa > Chordata > Aves > Piciformes > Ramphastidae > Eubucco > Eubucco bourcierii. The sequence continues at coordinate 215,295 of VWZE01015468.1, read as the reverse complement.
CCTAATTCCCACACAAGGCAAAGGCACTTCACCACTGAATTTCTGAAGCTGCAACATGCCCAGTCCCTAGTCCCTGGTCCCTGGCTGCCTCTCACAGTCATCAGCAAATCCTGGAGTGAGAGCATAAATGCACTTGTTTGGTCTTTCTGAGTACAAGGAAACTGTCTCAGCAAAGAGGATGAAATATTTCTTGTGGCTTTCTGCAAATGAAGGGAGAGAAAGCAGGCAGACATCAGCTTCTCAAACCACTCCACATGGCAATTCATAGCCTACAAGAGCTTTGCAGTACCACTGGGACAAGGCTTTTCTGCTACACGCAAACCTGTTCCTTTACCATCCTTGCCCAGATTCCCTTTTCTGTTCTCCCAGTCACTGTTTTTGTGATAAATAGCATGCAAGTCTGTGAAGGGTGAGCAAGAACAGCCCCCTAGAGTCTCCTGTTTTGTTGTTCACTGTTCTCCTAAAAATCCTCTCTACCATGAATTCATTGTTTCCCAGCAGCAGTGAGATGTGAGGCACCATCACTGCTAGCCTCAAATATCAGGAGTTGTGTGTTTGGGGTTGCCTTAGACATAATCTCCAACAAGGCAGAGATTTGAGCACTTGAACTGTCCTCCATGAAACTAAAACAAGGCCAAGTGCCAGGTCCAGGTAACAACATCAGGGAAGTGTGGCTGGAAAGTTCTTTGGCAGAAGAGGACCTGGGGGTGTTGTTCAACAACTGGTTGAAGATGTGCCAGTGTGTGCCCAGGCTGAGAAAACCAACAGCATCCTGGCCTGGATCAGCAATAGGGTGGCCAGCAGGACTTGGGCAGGGGTTGTTCCCTTGTACTGGACACTGGTGAGGCCACAGATCAAATAGCGGGTTCAGTTTTGGGCCCTTCACTCCAAGAAAGACAAAGAGGTGGTGAAAAGTGTCCACAGAAGTGTACCACAGCATGTGAAGGGTCTAGAGCACAAACTTTCAGAGGGGTGGTTGAGGAAACGGGTAGTTTAGGCTGGAGAAAGGGCAGCTGAGGGGACTCTTTCTTGCTTTCTATGACTCTCTGAAAGGAGAGTGTAGTGAAGTGGGGGTTAGTCCCTTCTCCCAAGTAATGAGCAACAGGAGAAGAAGAAACAGCCTCAAGTTGCACCCAGGGAGGTTTAAGTTTGATATTAGGAAAAACTTCTTCCCCATAAGGATTATCAACCCCTGGAACATGCTGCACAGGGAATTGGTGGAGTCCCCATCTCTGGAGGACTTTAAAAGCTGTGTAGATATGATGCTGAGAGACGTGGTTCAGTGGTGACCTGGCAGTGCTGGGTTAATGGCTGGACTTGATGATCTTTAGAGATCTTTAGGAGGTCTGAAGATGACCTTTCAAGATCTTTTCCATCCTAAATGATTCTATGATATCCATTCCAAAGCACCTCTCTTCAAAGTCCTTTTTTCTGCACTGGAAATGGAGGCCAAGAAAACATCTCCGCTGCTGTCCATCATCACAAATGAGTTCTGGGTTTTTGTTTGGTTTTTTTGGATTTTTTTTTTTTCCCCATTTTGAGCAACCAGCATCAGCTCTCAGCCTGTGTTTTATACATGGTCAGTAAGAGACAATCTCTTTCATAATAGGGCAGAAGCACATCCAATTAAACTGGCAAACAATATTACATTTTCCTATTAGCTTGTGAAGAACATTCTTTCTGGTAAAGAGGAGTTACAGAAATTTTAAGGATTTCTTTTTCAAACTCTTACCTGGCCTAATCAGTGATCTCAATTTGAATTTGCTAGTACCTGCTGTTTGGGCTGTTTGTTGTTAGATGTCACCAGCAATGGTGATACCAAAAAGGCTGTAACACAACAGACTCAAAAGGCTCTGAGGTCAAGGGCAATGAAGGATAAAATATAGTCCCTATTTGCTTGGAGGTATTTTTGCATATGTATATCACAGAATCATAGAATCATTGAATGGTGAGGTTGGAAGGGACTCAAAGATCATTTAGTTTCAACCCTGTGCCATAGGCTGGGACACCTCCCACTAGAACAGGTTGCTCAAGGCATCATCCAACCTGGCCTTGAACACCTCCTGAAAAGAAAACTCATAAGGAAAATGCTTTTAAAGGCAACTGGGAGAAAGTCACAGGGAAAAAGGTAATGTGTTTTGTAACAAATTTGGTTAAGCAGCTCAGGTGATACTGTTGATTTGCTGCTCCCTGGATTGTAATTTATTAGAAATTGCTTCTGATGTTTACAGGATGCAGCAAGAGGAGTTAAATGTAAATAAGGAGCTGCTGTATGTTTAAGTGTCCCTTCTGGTGAATTAAATATCTTTATGAAAAGACTCCTTGCATTTATTTATTCCACTTCCTACTTGAATGTCATCTCGGCTCAGTTAATCAGAGGAGAACCTGTGAGGGCAGATTAAGAGACTTGGGGTTGTTCAGCCTGGAGAAGAAAAGGCTCTGGAGAGACCTTATCGTGGCCTTTCAGTACTTAAAAGAACCTATCAGAAAGACAGGAACAATCTTCTTAGCAGGGCCTGTTGGGACAGAACATTTTTAAACCATCGCACCAGCACAGGCTAGAAGCTGACCTGCTGGAGAGCAGCCCTGCAGAGAAGGACATGGGACCTGCTGGTGAAGAACAAGTTCCCCAGGGGCCAATAATGTGCCATCATGACCAAGAAGAATGGTCTCCTGGGGTGCATCAAGGGGAATGGGGCCAGCAGGATGAGGGAGGTTGTCCTCCTTTTCTACTTTGACCTAGTATCAGTATTGTGTCCAGTTCTGGGCTCCCCAGTTCAGGAGAGACAGAGAACTACTGGAGAGAGTCCAGCAGAGGTGACAGAAGTGATGAAGAGACTGCAGCAGCTTTCTGAGGAGGAAAGGCTGAGAGACCTGGGGCTGTTGGAAGACTGGGAGAGGATCTTCTGAGTGCTATTTAATATCTAAAGGGCAGGTGTCCAGAAGATGAGACCAGTCTCATTTCAGTGGTGTTCAGTGAAAGGGTAAGGGCAATGGGCACAAACTGAAACACAGGAAGTTTTTCCACAGGAGGAAAAAAAAAAAATTCCTGTGAGGGGGGGCAGAGCTCTGGAACAGACTGTCCAGAGAGGTCATGGAATCTTTTTCTCTGAAGAGATTCCAAGCCCACCTGGACATGATTCTGGGCAACCTGCTGTAGATGAACCTGCTTTGGCAGGTGGTTGGCCTAGGTGATATCTAGAGGTCCCTTCTAACCTCTACCATTCTGTGATTCTGTAAAGTGAAAAAGGGCAGATTTATACTAGATCTAAGGAAGAATTTTTTTACATTGAGGGTGGTGAGACACAGACACAGGTTGCCCAGAAGCTGGGTAGATGCTCCATCATCATCAGAAACATTCCAGATCAGGTTGGATGGGTCTCTGAGCAATCTGATTTAATTGAAGATGTCCTTGCTCACTGCTGGGCAGTTGGACTAGATTACCTTTAAAGGCCTTTTCCAATCCAAATCAGCCTCTGACTCTGAGAAAAAAAAAGTAGATTACATGTGAAAAATTCACTGTTCTTGATGGTTCCACACTTCCATACAGTTTGGAAACCCCCAAGTCACTCTTTGTGTTCTGTTACTCTTCTCACCCCCTAAACCTTACTACCCTGGGGACATGAGCACTGCTTTCTTCTGGGGTAAGATGCCACCGCCTCAGGCAGAAGTGGTCCCTCCCCTCTCCTGACTGCTGCACCATTGAAAAAATGCTGAACTCAGCAGAGGAAAAGCTTCTGCTGATGAATGGGAGGGGGTACCATGGCACATAGCCTCTGCAAGAGCCACCTTTGCAGTGCAGTGATTTGCTTCACAGGAGTCTCAATTTCAACACAGGAATAAATCTGGAAATCTATATACAACTGTGTCCAGTTATCAGGCAAATCTTGTATAGCCAAGGCTACTCAGAAGGAGCTGTACTGCACAGATTCCTTAAAACATCTTCATATTGATGACAGGATCTATCCTACAGCTGTAGTTTATTTTCCAGAGTGCTCAAAAGGGGTTATGCAGACATAATTCAGCTGGATCAAAACAGCTTAATCTGGTTGGTGATGCTTCTCTGGTCAACAGTTCCTGCAGTGCAAGAAGGAGCTCTGAAGGTACAGCCTTGGTGAGAAGCAGGTTAATTCCAACAGGTTCATTCCTCCACCATCTGTTTGTTGATTATTTCTCACAGACACACCTTACAAAGCAGGTCTTTTTGTTTAACCAATTGACATCCAAACTATCAATACCAGCACTTGCTTCTGCTTTTACCTGTGTCCTCCTGACAATGCAGAAACACCTTACAAGCTCCCAGACAGCTTTTATAGCACCACATTGCCCATTTTCTCCCAGTAGTGGTGCCAGCTTCCTTGAGCAAGCCTTTGGTCTGGTCTGCTGTATATGGTGATCACTGTCCACTCAGCATTGAGGTTCAGCATGAGATGTCTTCTTCTCTGGAGACTGTCAAGTCCCTTCTGGATCCATTCTTGCATGACTTGCCCTAGGTGATCCTGCTTTGGCAGGGATGTTGGACTAGGTGATCCCTTCCAACCCCCACTTCACTACAACCTTTCAGAAAGTTGTAGAGAGCAAGAAGGTCTTCCCTCAGCCTCCTTTTCTCCAGGCTAAACAACCCCAGTTCCCTCAGACACTTCTCACAAGATTTATGCTCCCCATTCATCGCCATCTATGTTGCCTTCTTTGGACACACTCCAGCACATCAATGCTTTTCTTGGAGTGAGAGGCCCAAACTGATCACAGTATTTGGGGTGTGGCCTCAGCAGTGCCCAGTACAGGAAGATGAACTCTGCTCTAGACCTTTGGCAACACTGTTGATGATCCAAGCCAGAATGGCATTGGCCTTCTTGGTCACCTGTGCACACTGCTGGCAACTGTCAACCAATACCCCCAGGTCCTTTTCCAGCCATTTTTCCTCAAGCCAGGAATGCTGGAATGGGATTGTTGTGATCACAACACTCCAGAAGTAATTTCTTAAACTTGAAATCCAAGTTTCTGGAGGGCAACATGTGTTTGACTTTATCCTTGTACTTGATTTGTTCTGTAGGATTTGGGCATGTACAGGAAACTAAATTTGCTAGGGATGCTTTCACATGCTGCAGTCACACCATGCTAGCTGCCCAGCCCAGATGCAAATCCAAGAAGGTATCTAAGCCTACACCATGGATTTTAGTATGTAGGAACAGAAATTTAACTGCATGCCACATAAGCTTGACTCTGGAGATGTTGGTGACACATTCTGTGCTCTTCCATGAGACTATACTTCATGATACCCCACATAACCAAGTGAATTTTTAAGCATCTCAGGCTCCTGGTTATGATGTTACTTGGCACTGGTGACTCTCAAAATTCTCTCCAAATGTTTGGACTTTAAAAAATAAGTATTTGTTCTAGCTGTGCTGTTTTCAGGCAATGTGATTAAAAACTTTTCTTCCTAACACCAGATATGGTCATAGAATCTGTTGGAAAAGGCCTTTAAATTCATTGAGTCCAACCATCATCTAACCTATCTTACTTGTTGCAGCACCCTCAGTGTACAAAATGTTTTCCATGTATCTACCCTGAATCTTCCCTCTTTTAGTGTAAAGTGACATTATTAACCCTGTCTCTTGATAATGGTTCCATTTTTGCCCTGGAGTCCGTGTTCTTCCCACTAGCAGAAATGCTGTGAGACAAAGGACATGGTTGTGGACTCTGTGTGCTCCCTTGTAAGACTTGAATTTTCCTTTTGAAGTCACAGTTTTTTGTCAGTCCTTCATAGGAGCTTTCCTTCTGAGGGTGCTGATTGCAAGGGAGAAGCTGCCTGAAGAGTAGCCTAATGTGCAGAGCACCCTGAGACAAGGTAAAAGATCCTTTGCTCCAGGCTTTGAAGCGTGATGGAAGAGAGAAGGAAAATTGCTTTGTCTCTGAAAGCAATGCAACCAAATTGTTTCCTCCCTGAAGACAGTGCAACCAAGGCTGAGTTTGTTCTGGTCTGTCCTCATTCAAGTATTACAAAAGTCCTGATGTGAAGGGATGACTTAACAGTGAGCTCCTGCAAGTTCAGGCTGGAGAGTCTGAATGCAAACTGGACTCCTCTACTCTGTGACCAGGACCAAAGAATGGTATTTAATGGAATTGTTCAGACAAGCTCAAAAACCTCAACCTACATATGCAGTTAAAATCTTCCTTGGTATTTCAGCTTCTGTTCCCAGGAGATGTTTCAGGAGCAGGTTCACAGAATAGCTTCCAAACTGAACTAGAAGCCTGCACATCCTCCAAGAGAAGTGTGTCAGGGGAGGCTGTGTAACAAAATGACAGGTTGCAAGGTGGTGATGAAGGAAACACTGAAAACATGGAGGAGGGCAAAAGTGTTTCTAAAGTAGAAGAAAAAGTAGAGTCATCAAATTATGGTCTGGTATGGCATCTCCTCTTCTACTGGTCCAGAAAGAATGGCAGTACAGCTGTACAAACTCTTCACAGTGGTGTACACCTTTGGCTGGGGCAATGCACAGGTTTGGGTTTGCTTTGGGTTCCTGACGGGTTAAGAGCAGGTGGATGAGAAGCTCTCTCCTCTCTGATGATCCAGAGGAATTAATCATGCCTGGGAAGCTTGATCACCTCTGAGTTTGAAATGATGCTAAAAAGACATCATGTGGTTTCCAGGTGATTGTCTCCTGCAGGTCCTGATCAGCTATAAGAAGCCCTCTTATAGCTACGAGTCTTTAAGTTCTGCTTCAGATTCTCTGAAATCAAAATCTCTTCTCTTCCTGCCTCTTCTATCATCTGTGGCCATATGCCATGTTTGACTGTCAGAATTCAATCACCAGTGCTGGCTCCTGAAGCAGAAGAGGCTCCAACTTATTCTTTTCTGTATCTAGGCAAAGTGATGTTTGTGACACCAGCCGAGTTAGAATTAGACTTAATCACGTTTTCACTTTCCTGGGTAGAAGCATAACATTCCTTAGATTTGATCTTGCAGAATCCTGAGTGCTTTGGCCTTGTTCCTTGACCAGAAATCATGCATAGAATCGAAAGATTATTTTGGTTAAAAAAGACATTTCAGATCGTGGAGTCCAACCAATAACCCAGCACTGCCAGGTCGCCACTAAACCATGTCCTTCAGCACCACATCTACATGCCTTCTAAATCCCTCCTGGGAAGGTGACTCCAACACAGCTGTCAGCCTGTTCCAGTGAACATGCCTGGTGGACATGAGCAATGTGCATATAAATTCTGGAAAGCACATGGTGTGTTGTTAACATGAAGCAGCCCCAGCGCCAGTGCTCGATTGAAACAGGACTGGGAGCTGTGTCCAACCAAGGAAAGACTGTGGCCATGAACAGCATCACGCCAGTGGAAGGAGCAACACCAAAGTCATTCCTCTGATCTATGAAGAAAGAGGAAAGATGGTGTTTGCCATTGTCGATGCTGCTGAGCTCACACAACTTAGGTCATCTGAATTAGTGCTCTGTTGTGACTTTGAAAATGATTTGTAGTGACACAGAAAGGAAAATTGGTGCCATCCCAGTGGGGCGGGGAGATGCATTTGGACCTTGTTTTCTCTCCAGGTCCTCATCTTCTGTGTGCAGAGCTCCTAATGGAGCCATGTTGAAAGGCAATAGGCACCATCTTTTTGCAGTGCAAGACCTCTTGAATTTGGCTTTCTTGTATTCCTTGGTGGGACAGGAGAGAATAAAGCCAGGAGGATATTAGAGTGGGAAGGAGCTCATTAGCAGAGGGAGTGCTTCTGCTCTCTCATTTCTTCTAAATGAATACCACAAATATTGGAAGGAAATCAGAGATTGACTTTGGGAGAGCTGTTAACACCTTGGAGTTAGGCTGGGATCCTGCCATCCTGATGTTGAGCTGTGACACCGTGGAGCATAGACCTGAAGACTCCCTGACTATGCTGTGCTGGTTCAGCTGAGCTGAATGTGTCAGCAGACAGCAGGGAGAGTTCAATATTTATAACATGTTTTGACCAGTAATATATTCAGCCTATTTTTAAACTGCATGGTTCTACATGGAGGGATATCTCATGTCTCTGAGACCTATTGCAAGCTGTCGGCCCCTGAAGGCAGTTGAAAGAGTTTTACAGCTGATATTCACACTTGAAGGAGAAGGTTTCCAGCATTGCTTCAATTTTCTAGCAACTGAGAATGAAATCAGGTCTAGAGATAGAATATGGCACAGTTCACCAGGTGGGAGAGGATGTGGCATTGAATTGTGGATATGGGGTGCCTAGGAATGGCATGGGCTCTGTCAGAGTGGGATTGGCTGCAATAACATCAAGTAGATTAACCTAAACATCATAAAATCACAGAATGGTGAGGTTTGGAAGGGACCTCTGGAGATCATATAGTCCAACCCCTCTGCTAAAGCAAGTTCACTCAAAACAGGTTGCCCTGGCTCACATCCAGGTAGGTTTGGAATCTCTCCAATGAAGGAGCCTCCACAACCTCCCTGGGCAGCCTGTGCCAGGGCTCTGTCACCCTCACAGGAACAAAGTGTTTCCTCACCTTCATTTGTAACCTCCTGTGTTCTAGCTTGTGTCCAGTGTCCCTTGTCCTGGCAATACTTGACCCTTGGCTCTGCTCTGGTTTAGGTTATCTTGAAAAATACTTTGGCCTTTGCTTTAGGAGGAAAATCTGGCAGCGCTTCTCAAATGCAGACCAGTTTATGCACATGAGAAAGGATTTAGAGAACGAGGTAACACCACTGTGAGCCCAAATGAGCACCAACAAGTTATTAAAGCAGGAAATCATTCTCCAGCAAAGAAACCAGCTGAAATTCGGGTTCTACTGTGAGACCAGAATGAAAATCTATAGCAAGAGGAGATGAAACCTGTCTTGTTTGGATTATGTGATTAAGAGTTTTACTATTTTCAGTATCACTAATCTGAAACAGTAAGCAACATCAGCAGAAAATCAGTCAATGTGGGAGGAAAATTTGGTGAATATTTTGGGTTTTATTTCTGCCCTGGAAATCAGTTGTTAGTTAGCTGGAAAATACACAGGGAAATTCAAGCAGTTGATGTTTCCCTTCTTCTGTTGCCCTCAGAGCCTGTTTCTTGGAAGGGAATTTGCGTGGGACATGACAGCAGTTCCTGTCACATAAATCCTAACTCTCCAAACACACACACACACACACACACAAAAATATATATATATATGTGTATATGTATATTTATTTATTTATTTGTCTATTTATTTAATGAAAAACTTTGGGGGCCTGAGTATTGTTCATAATTAAGCCTGTGAAAGAGAAGTGGCTGGTAATGAGGAGGCTTTGCTTCATGTCTCCCAACAAGCCTCACCTAGATGAGATTTGTGCCTACACAGGCCAGTACAGCAGCCTCTGCATTATTTGAAATGTAAATAAAATCTCCCTGTCTGTTCAAACAGTGAATGGGAGGCTGAAGGAAATCTGTCAGGTGAGCAAATTTGGGGCTAAGCCAGAAGATGTGGGTACAGGTCTCCAGGCTTTCTCTTTCATGATTAATCCTGTATAGCATTTAGAAAAAGGCAAGAAATCTGCAGATTGCTTTTAAATAAGAAGTCACTTCCATGCAACCTGTACAGCAGCTGTGGTGACTAAGCTGAACTCAAGTCCTCTCCAATTCTGGTGAAAGTTAGTGCAGTGGCAATGGGTTCAATGCATAATTCAGTAATAGGTTAGGGTGGATTTTGAGATCAGTACAGGAAAGATATGGACCTGTTGGAGCAGGTCCAGAGAAGATTTGAGGGATGTAACATCTCTTCTATGAGGACTGGCTGAGAGAGTTGGAGTTGTTCAGCCTGGAGAAGAGAAGGTTCCAGGAAGATGTTATTGTGGCCTTTCAGTACTTAAAGAGGACCTATAAGAAAGATAGGAACAATCTGTTTATCAGGGCCTGTTGTGACAAGACAAGGGTTGATGGTTTTAAACTGAAAGAGAGAAGATTCAGACTAAATAGAAGGAAGACAATTTTTTATTATGAGGGTGGTAAGACATTGGCCGAGGTTCCCCAGAGAGGTGGTAGATTCCCCATCACTGGAAACAGTTCAGGTGAGGTTGGATAGGGCTTTGAGCAACCTGATCTGGTTGAAGATGTCTGTGCTGACTCCAGGCAGGTTGGACCAGGTGATCTTTAGCAGCCCCTTCCAGCCCAAACCATTCAGTGATTTTTATGATCAGAGATCCTAATTCACATTTATAATTCTTTCCCATCCCACTTAGAACATAAACCTGCCTTAAAATGACTGTGCATTATCAAATCCTTCCCTTATTTCCCCAGTGGTGCAAAGGTCTCTAAGGACAAGCCCTGTGGGTGGCTGTGTTGAGCAAGGGCTAAAAAAGAGCCAGGAGATTTAGGCTTTGTCTTGGAAATAGTATTTCAAGGCATCACCCTGAATGAACTGCTGCCAGAGCTGTTGATGGGTCAACGATTTCCTCAGCAAACCTCAGACACAAGGTGGAACCCTGGGCAGGTCTTGGACCATATTTCAGCCAAACTTTTAAAATAGCAATCCCTGTAATAGGATTAAATGGTGCCAACCAATAGGTGCAAAGGCTTGTGGAGGTTATGAGAAGCATGTGAAAGGAAGGATTAGTGGGAGATGCAACTAAAATGGAAGACAGGAGAGTGCACTGGTCACTAAGGGCAATCAGAGCCACTTGGCATGCTCGCTTGGAGTTAGCTAACCTCTCCACCTCTGCTTCAGAACAGCCCAGACTCACCCTCTCCATCATGAGAACAGACCCTGTTCTTTGCCTCAAGATACCTCACCAAACTGGAAAAACACGGACTTGCTGGGTGGACCACTTGCTGTATAAGGAATTGGCTGGATGGTGGCACCCAGAGAGTGGCGATCAACGGCACAATGTCCACCTGGAGACCAGTGACAAGTGGTGTCCCTCAGGGGTCAGTGCTGGGACCAGTGCTGTTTAACATCTTTGTCAGTGCCATGGACAGAGGAATCAGTGCACCCTCAGCGAGTTTGCAGATGACACCAAGCTGTGTGGCACAGTCGACTTGCTAGAGGGCAGGGATCCATCCAGAGGGACCTGGACAGGCTGGAGAGGTGGGCCCAGGCCAACCTCATGAAATTCAATAAGGCCAAGTGTAAGGTCCTGCACCTGGGTAGGCACAATCCCAAGCACAAATACAGGCTGGGTGGTGAATGGCTGGAGAGCAGCCCTGAGGAAAAGGACCTTGGAGTCTGGGTTGATGAAAAGCTCAACATGAG
>VWZE01015468.1:177629-203860 GCA_013396675.1 Eubucco bourcierii | reverse complement strand
AACTGGCAGAGGGGAGATTTAGACTGGATGTTAGGAGGAAGTTCTTTACAGTGAGGGTGGTGAGACACTGGCACAGGTTGCCCAGGGAGGTTGTGGCTGCTCCCTCCCTGGAGGGGTTCAAGGCCAGATTGGATGAGGCCTTGAGTAACCTGTACTAGTGGGAGGTGTCCCTGCCTATGGCAGGGGGTTGGAACTAGATGATCCTTGAGGTCCCTTCCAACCTTACCATTCTATGATTTTATGATTCTTTGGACACACTCCAGCACCTCAATGTCGTTCTTCAGGTGCCCAAAACCGAACCCAGTATTCAAGGTGCAGCCTCACCAGCTCTGGATGAAGCAGTGCTCAGTAAATGCCCAGGGTGTTCTGCAGACCATTAGTGAGCCATGCTGGGCTTAAACTGCTTGGCTGCAAGCATGAAGAAATCTGCTTCTTTAGCTCCTTCTAGTAAATCCGTGCTCTCTGGTGCCCTGATCTATCCCTGTGTCATCTTCCTGGGCAGCCTGCCTGCGGCAGCAAGACAGCTTTATGAGTCTGCTGAGGTCACATCCGAATATCCTGAGTAATCTTCATCACTGATGGAAAAATGCCTGAGTGCCTTGGTGAAATACTGCAAGGAGCAGTCACCACTGCTGAAGATATTTGTCTGATTTTGAGCCTCACCTTGTCATGCAAACTGTGAGCGAGGCTGAGTCAGCCAAAGTGCTGTCACTAACATTGCATTTATTGTATATATATTAATGACTTCAGGCAAATTTCCATGGGAAATGTTTATTGTTTGTAAAAATTCATTCTTTACTGAGGAGGTTGAGTTAAAAACAGAAAGGGAAACCGAGTGTGAAAAAAGAAAAACAAACGTCCAAAATCAATCCTGGCTTTGTACTGTAAAAAAATAAAACCAAAAAAAGCCTTCAACATCAGTTGAAAAAGAAATGGTATAAAATTGTGTGTTTTTGTGTTTGCTTCCATTTAAAATGTCTTTGGAAATATGTCTTTGAGCACTTCTGACAAGCTCTGAAAATAAACATAACCAAACAAAGCTTAAGGCAGTCATCTACAGAGACATGGGATATGTCAGGATTCCTCTGTCTAGACCCAAATTTTTCATTTTTTCTGTTAATCCTACCCAGATTTCTGTGCTGACCCATTAATATAATAGATGAGCTTCAGCCTGTTCCTGAACAGGAGCTGAGTATCACTGCAAGAAGCAGAGATTACCCTTCAGTAGTAACTGCAACTCATATTCATAGAACCATAGAATAATTTGGGTTGAAAGGGACCTTTAAAGGTCACCTACTGCAGCCCTCCTTACAGTCAGCAGGGATGGCTTCAAATAGATCAGGCTGCTCAGAGCTCCAGCCAGCCTAGAATGTTTTCAGGGATGGGGCATCTACCACCTCCCTGGGCAACCTGGGCCAGTGCTTCATCACCCTGTGTGAAAAATGTCTTCCTTCTCTCTAGCCTGAATCTCTCCTCTTTTAGTTTAAAACCATCACCCCTTGTCCTGTTGCAAAAAGTCCTGATAAAAAGCCTGTCCCCATCTTCCTTACAGGCCCTTTTAAGTATTGAAAGGCTTCAATGAGGTCTCTCTGGAGCCTCCCCTTGCCCAGGCTAACAACCCCAACTCTCTCAGTCTTTCCACATAGTAGAGGTGCTCCAGCCTTCTGATCACTTTTTTTGGCCTCCAACAGGTCCACACCTGTCCTGTGCTGAGGACTCCAGAGCTGGACACAACATTGCAGGTGAGGTCTCACCAGTGTGGAGCAGAGGGGTAGAATCCCCTCCCTTGACCTGCTGACCATGATGCTATGGTGTGGTCCTCTACAGCTTCTGCAGCTCTGGGCCAGGGGTCTGAGATGTCACACAACCCTTCACCACTCAAGCAGCCGTATCAACAAACTGGCTGAAGCTGAAGGCAGCTGGTGAGCCCTCGTGGTATCCTGTGGGTTATTTTTGGAGGGAGAGCTATGGAAAAATTATGGGGACTCTTATTTTTGCTCACTGCTGCTGTTCCTTGTTGGCCTTGCTGAGTTCTGCTTTGCATCCACAAATGCTACCCTGTTCTCAGAAAGCACAATGGTGATTTCCACTGTCTGTCTTGCTTAAAAACCTTACAGTGGTGGCTTATCCTGCTCCATACCAGGTGCAACCTGCTCATCCACACCTTGTTAATAGTTATCCTATAGATACTTCAGTGTAGCCACCCAACATCAGACCTCTTCCACTACTACTAAAGAGTGCAATGCAGTTGATGTGGCTAGGACCCTCTCCTGACATAAAAGCTTCTTGTACTAATGCTTTAGTTTAGCTGCTGTAGAAGGTCCAGAGAAAGGCATCAAAGCTTGTGAAGGGTCTGGAGAACAGGTCTCATGAGGAGTGGCTGTGAGAATTGGGGTTGTTTATCCTGGAGAAAAGGAAGCTGAGGGGAGACTTTTCTTGCTCTCTGCCTGAAAAGAGAACAAGGTGAAGGTCAGCCTCTTCTCCCACATAACCAGTGGTGGAACGAGAGGAAATGGCCACAAGTTGCACCAGGGGAGGTTTAGGTTGAATATTAGAAGGAACTTCTGCACTGAAAGGGTTATCAAATACTGGAATATGCTCCTTGGGGAGGTGGATTGATCACCATCCCCAGAGGTGTTTAGAAGGAATAGATGTGGTGCTAAGGGACACTGGTTTAGTACCAGACTCTGTTTGGATAAATAATAGCTGGACTCAATCTTTACAACAAAAATAATTCTATGATTCTATGATTTTATTCCTCCTTGCAAATAATCCTGAAGCATCCTGGACCCACACAACATTGCCATACATGTGGACCACCCCATGGTAGGGAGGGCCTGAATAATGTAGTACAGCCACTCCATGGCAGAGATGAGCTCCATATTGGCTTTTTTGGCTACCTCTTTACTAGGAAGGTCACACCTAAACACGAGAGCCAGCTGACAGAGTTGTGCCATGTCCACATTGTCAGTCTCCAAAACCAGGGGGACACATTCCAGCTGCTCCTTGTGACTGGCACTTGCCCTGATGTGCTGAGCAAGACCATGCTCTGCCACTGTCAGATCTACCAGTATAGAGGTGGGGTTTGAGTTTTCCACCTGTGTCCTGCCAGCACCACTCCTGATTCCCCACAGCATCCCCTATGGCTGGAATTTCTTTCTGTCTTTCTGACTCAAAAGACCTCTTCAATGCACTTTTCAGGTCACTGCAGCCTCTATGTGTGGTTACACTACAGACACATGCCAAAATATCAATATAGCAAAAAGAGAAGAAAAAAGGGTCTGAGAAGCTACACATCACTTAATGACTTTAAAAGCCTTTTTAAGGGTCTGGAGTTGGACTTTTGTTTAGTATAGAGCCACTCCCCTGGGACCAACTCCTGGTATAAATTTGTGCTGATACAATCTAACATCTGAAATAAATCTGAAGTTGAGGTAATCCTTTTGAGCTCAATCCTATAAAACACTGAGTACCATCCCCACCTGGAATGATTGTGTTTCTTTATTCCACCTCCGGGTGCAAACTAGGATCTTACTGACCTTTTCTACAGGGCTGAACACTATGTTCCCATCTTCATGATGATCCTGTTGTGTACCTTGGAGCTGGCTCTGACACTTCAGTTTTCTGTTGTGAGAAACACAGGCTACAAGATCTTTGTGAACAGCCTTTTCTTATTTATAAGTACTTTTTTTCCCCTCAAAAAACTCCTTTGCAATGTGGCAAGTAAAGTGCTTTCACCTGTTTACTGAAGTGTGTATCATATTAGCTGTACCAATATTAATGTATAACTTGCTTAGAGTAGAAACCTCTCAACATACATCAAGGGTTTTCTCAGTGCCTATCATAACAGTCAGATAAGCCCTGACTGACCTAAATGTTAATCACAGACTGGTAGGAGTTGGAACAGACCTGGAGATCACCCAGTTCAGTTCTCCCACACCAAATCAGGTTGACCCAGAGTAGGTTGCACTGGCATGTCCAGGAGGGTTTTGAATCTCTTCAGAGAAGGAGACTCCACAACCTCCATGGGCAGCCTGTTCCATCCTCACAGGAAGGAAGTTTTTACTTATGTTCATATACAGCTTCCTGTGTTTTAGTTTGTGCCAGAAACTCCTTTTCCTATCACTGGGAACCACTGAAAAGAGCCTGTCTTCGGTCCTCTTGATCCCTGTCCTTTAGATACTGATAAGCATGGAGAAGATTCCCTCTCAGCCTGCTCTTCTCTGGGGTGAATGGCCCCAGGTCTCTCACAGGCTATCTTTGTAAGAGGGATAATTGTTTGTGTTTCTCCACAAAGACACCCATTAGAGTTCAGCACTTCTTGACTCTGCTCTCTGTTGCCCACAGACACAGGTGGATATGAGACTTCCCTCTCTATTGCCTCCTGCCTCAGGCAGTTGCTCACAAATTTGATTTAAGACTCTAACCTCATGGCCTTGGGGATCAATGCTCACCTCATTGTAGACTCTGTCAAAAAAAGTTAATTTAATGGATGTTCAGGCCCAGTGATCATCATCAGCATGACCCTCACATGGTTTTGACCCAGGACATTCTGACCTAGATGAAGATGTCCCTGGTCATTGCGGGGAGTTCAGACTAGATGGCCATGAATAGGCCCTTCCAACTCAAACCACTCTTTGATTTTGGTGATTCTATGAAATAATCCCCAAACCCAGATTACCATAGGTTAGAGATTGTTTTCAGCACTTTGTCTGGGTACAGCCACCCTGCTTAGGGAAACAAGGAGGTTTGGAAGTATGAATGTGGCCACAGGACACATCTCAGCACTGTTTGTTTTACCAGGACAAATGTTACCATTCCAAGTGCTGGCATCCCAGCCTGCTGTGAGAGCAGCCATCTTCCAATGCTATTGTGTTTTTATTTCATCCTGGGCTTTGGCTGTGTTCTCTTAAGCTGTGCTGTGGGAAAGCTGTAATTGGAATCCTGAAATTTAATTTAGTGGTTGCCTGGTTGTCAGGCAGTTTTTCTGCCCATCGTATGCCAGATGTAATCATATTCCATCAGAGGCAAAATAAGTCAGTATGTCCTGCATTACTAAGTGTAGCACAAGTTTCCTTGGGTTTGTTTTTTTTAACCCAAGGTACACACACACACATACTTGGTTTTGTGACTCCTGTCTGTAGACCTTGGTGTGTTATGATGGAGCATAGGAAAATCAAGAGAAATGGTAAAAATATCAAGGTGTAAAGGCAAAGAGTGGTTTAGCTAAGGTAGAACAACAGAAAACCTTAGCCTACTACTAACATACATCCCGCCAGGAGTGGGAGAGTGAAGAGGAGAGTGTTTGAGAGGGTAGGTAGGAGCTGATGTTAAAAATCATAGAACAGCTTAGTTTGGAAAGAACCTTAGACATTATCTACTCCAACCTCCCTGCCAGGGCAGGGATACCTCTCAATTAGCTTTGGCTGCTCAAGGCTTCATCCAGCCTGGCCTTCAACATCCCCAGGCAGGAGGTGGGCAGCCTATTCCAGAGTCCCACCAGCCTAGTACTGAAGAACTTCTTTCTAAGATCCACTTTATAACTCTTCTCCCTCAGCTTGGAACCATTCCCTCTTGTCCTGTTGTGAGGCTGGAGCAGAAGCAAAATAATTTAGCCAGTTTCAATGTTGGATGCTCTTCATTTTACCTGAGATAAGATCATTTTCAAAGGTCATGGCAGTCCTGGTCAAAGAGGAACATGGTGACTTTGCCTGTGCTTTTCCACAGCCAGGCTCCCTGCCCAGTTTGGATCAGTGGTGAGTACAGATCTGTCTGGACCCATTTCTGTTGGAACACCCATGGAGACCCCAAGCAGCTGTATAATGAAGTTATCTGGGCTAAGGCACATGTTCCAAACCTGCATGGAGAGTTGAAGTACAGGGAAACCCACATAGTTCATTTGCTCCTGCTTTGATTATGTAGCTGCCAGTCCAAATAGACAAAAGGATAAAGGCTTAAAATGAACCATCACAGAACCAGACAGGTAAAAAAAAGCCATCTGAAATGACAAGGGGTTTCATGGCTATCCCTGTTATGCCTTACATTTATTAAAACCCACTGAAATGATGAAGGGACAACCAACAGCATCATTTAAGCAGTGACAATTTATGAGCTGCTGCAAAGGAGCCCGACTCAGGCTTGGGGGAAGCACTGATTTGGGTTTTGACAAGAATAATTAACAATATGTTTTCTGTGGTCACTGTAACATCACATTGAGATGCTCCTGGCCAGAGGGTTGCTGTGAAGTTTGTGGAAGATGCCCAGATCCCTTGGAGAAACTCAGCTGTGTCCCCCTGGCAGCCTGCTCATGCCAGCAGTCCTCAGTTGACTTTTTCTCCTGGCGTTGCCTCTGAATGCTTCTCTGTCCTCTTTTGCTCCCCATTGGAAGCCTTTTCCCCTTGGCAGATTGATGGTGTTATGGGAGGTGTCTCCAGTGGCCTCGTTGCCATCTGTCCCCCCTCCCACTGACACAACTCAGAGGCAATGCCACTTAGGGATGGGTTTCCCGAGGGCTTCCAGGGGTTGGATTTTTCCCCTGACTGCTGAATGGACCAAACATCTCTCTTAGTGAGATGCAAGTACCTGAAAACCATGCCTAACAACAGGTCACTCAAATGTCCTCCCTACTCAAGACACAGTGGATACAGCTGTGAAGGATTCCCCTTCACTGTACGGTGTGCTCCAGTCAGTTACAACACTCACTTATTCTGAGACAATTCGCTCCCAGGAGGAAGCAGAAGACCAAATCTCCTGATTCCTCTTCTGGCTTCATCTTTTATCCATCCCTGTGGCTTTTCTATTCCCTGCCTGCTGCTCATCAGCATTCCTGGTGAAGAGCAGCTGCTAATCTGCCGGCAGTAGTTAGTGCGTGCGGAGCGCGGGGAGGTGGCCGGGGATGGGGGATGAGGTGAAACGCTCCCGGCGGCTCCTGCCCGGGCTCCTGCCTCCAGCATCATCATGAAAGCTCAAAGCCCTTGTGGCAAAAATGGATCCAACCCGCTACACCCAGTCCCACCCCTAAAAGCAAAGCAGTTTGGTAGCACTTAGATGTTAGGGATGAAAGAAATGTATTTGCCTGTGTGTATGATGTGTGTTTGTGTGCGTGTGCCTGTGTGTATATAAATACATAGATATATTTTCCCTTCTGAACCAACTCACTTCCCTTTGGGAATAAGGAGATCTTTAAAAATGCAAAAATTCCTTCCAGACAGTTTGTCATGTCTTACTAGAAACAGCCGACCCTATTAGCAATTTAAATGATGTCTCCTATTAGCATAATTTTTAATGAAGCAAAGCACGTGTCTCACATTTGTGCTTTCGATGCTGTGAGGAGGAGGCCCTTGGACACTCGATGGATGTAGTGGAAATTGGCTTGGAGAAGATAAGGAGTGATGCCACAATCTTTTGACAGTGACTTGAACCTGTGCTGTGAGAGTCTAAGTGGAGAGTGTGTCTGTGTCTGTGTGTGTGTTAGAGGTCCTCTGCTAGAGCAGCTGGTGGTGTCCATGTGGCCATCCTAACAGATTGCCCTGGGGACAGCACACCCTGCATAAGTATGGTACTGTGGGATCCCTGTGATGAGGGGAGAGAGAGCACCCTAGGGAAGTTTGTAGATGACACCAAGTGGGGTGGATGTGTCAATCTGCTTGAGGATAGGGAGGCTCTACAGAGTGATTGCGACAGGTTGTACTGATGAGCTGAGGCCAGTGGGATGATGCTCAACAAGACCAAGTGATGGATCCTGCATTTAGGGCATAACACCCTGTGCAATGCTACAGGACTGGGGAAGTGTGGCTGGAAAGCTGTCTGGCAGAAAAGAACCTGGGAGAGTCTATATCTGATTGAAAATGAGCCAGCAGTATGCTCAGGTGGCCAAGAAGGCCAACAGCATCCTGGTTTGTGTCAGCAATAGTGTAGCAATAGGAAAAGGGGAAATGGCCTTGACTTGCACCCAGGGAAGTTGCACATTAGAAATGATTCTTGCATTGAAAGGACATCAAACCTTGGAACAAACTGCCTAGGGAAGTGGTGGAACTCCTATCCCTGAAGGGACTTAGAAGATTGTTGTGGTTTGACAAAGATGTGTAAACGTATTGCTGAGGGACATGGTTTAGTGCTGACCTGGCAGTGCTGGGTGGATGGTTGGACTTGATGATTTTAAAGGTCTTTTCCAGCCTAAATGAGTCTATGTAAGATGCCTATATCAGGGTGAAGACTTCATGCTTTTGACTCATTTGCATGATTTCCCTGTCCTGTCCAGGACTTTATTTTAGACAGTTCTCTGTAAGGGGAGTTGCGTTACAGTAATCTTCTCCAAGTCTATAACTGAGTGGAAAACCTTCACTGACAAAATTGGTTACAGGATTGACCCACCACTGTTGGTCAGCCTGACAGATTTTTACCTGGAGGTGGAGTGAGTAAAGGAGAGGCATAATGTGGGAGCAGGTGCATGGTTTTACTTCTGGAATAGAGGTTGTGAGTTGTGGGATCTACATACTGAAGTTGTGTGAGTTTTTTTCTGCTGGGGCTACCAGCGGTAAACAGGTGAGCAAAGTCATCTCTGTGTTGTGGCCATCTTCCCCAGTGAAAACACAAACTGAGCCCTTTGCAACTGTTGCATGTGCATGGAGGAGCTATGGGTTCCATTTGTATTTTTCATTGTTTTTTCTCCTGAAATCTCAGGAATGTGCAGCATGCTTTTTCTTTCCTGCTCTCCTTCATAAAATCTTTGGGTGAAGCATTTCTGCTGAGAGGATAGGACAATGCAGTTAGGGTTGTTCAGCCTGGAGAAGAGAAGGCTCTGTGGGGGACCTTAGGGCTGCCTTCCAATACTTGAAGAGAGCCTACAGGAAGGCTGGGTGGGACTTTTCATAAGGGTGTCTAATGACAGGCACTAGAGGGAATGGTTTTAAGCTGAGCAAGAGTAGGTTAGACAAGAACTTACAAAGAAGTTCTTCAGTACAAGGGTGGCGAGACTCCAGAAGGGATTGCCCAGAGAGGTTGTGGATGCCTCCTCCCTGGAGATGTCCAAGGCCAGACTGGATGAGTCATTGAGCAACTGAGTTTGATTGAGAGGCTTTCTGGCCCATGACAGGGAAGTTGGAGTAGATGATCTCTAAGGTCCCTTCCCGCCTAAGCCATTCTATAATTTGATCATCTTTCTTAGGCTGTTGCCCTACAAACCAGGCTGTGATTGCAACCCCAAGTCCTCTGTATATGCACTTTGGAGTCTGAAAAGGGTTAACTCAGTAAAAAGGTTAACCCAGTAAAAAGGGTAAACCTAGAATGCCTGATAGCAATGAATCATAGAATGGCCTAGGCTGGAAGAGACCTTAGAGATTGTCTACTCCAACCTCCACACCATGTGCGGGGATATATAATATCTAAAGGGCTAAATAATAAAACCATTTGCCAGCCCAGATCTGTTATTATAATTTCAAATTCTTATTTGCTTTATGGCACCCTTGTGGTGGTGTGCAGGGAAGGAATGCCAACGGCTTTTCATCTCCATCAAACATCAGACAAAACAGGGCTGGTTGTTTGGTGGTTTGTTTGTTTTTTTTCTTCCCCTTCCCTAAATCTTAGATGACTTCTTTAAGATGAAATATCAGCTGAAATGTGCCCATCTTTTTCTGTGTGCTTTCCATCCCTCCCTGCCTGCAGTGCCGATGCGTTGCACCACGCCAGGTCTTCGCACACAAGCCATTTGCGACGTTAGAAGGGAAATTGTGCGTGGGTGTGAAATCTTGTGTGCACACATGTTCTGCATTTTGTTTGCTTAAAAGCCCATGCAAAGTTTTTTTTTTTTTTTTTCCCCTCTTCTTCTTCTTCAATTTTGTGTCCCATGTCCCCTCCGCCTCCATTTTTTTTTTTTTTTCCTTTCTCTCTAATGGGAAAATCCTCTCGGGAACTGAAGTTACACAGGCAATAATGCACAATACAAACCAGCAACCGATCCCCTTTGTGGAGGACAGAAGTGCCCTTGTGCTGGGCCACCCTTTGGGAAAGCAGAAGGTCACTTGGATCAACCTCTTCCCCGTGCCAGCCTCCCTGTCTCGTGCACGAATGGTCTGCCACGATACAGAAACGTCCTCATTAGGATAATAGGCAGATTTCCAGGATCCACTTCTGATTCCCTTGTCCTGGAACAGTCCCAAATATCACAGATGTTTTGACGGCTCTCCCAGAGGGCAGCAGCAGCTCGTCCTCCACTTTCGGCACGTTGAGCCCTGGCATGCCACGAGCAGCAAGCTGCTCATGCACTGCCCCGGGGATGGCAGCCATCCCGGTGAACTCAACATTCTCATCCTAGCAGAGCAAGGTCACAACACAGGCTATTGCCCAGCTGGGATTTTCAAAGCCTTGTAGCATCCTGGAGATACAATCTCTAGTCTGTGCGTGCTGCAGTAGCTCCCAGGGTAAAAATCGGTCTTTTTAGGACATCCTGCAAGCAAGAGCGGTGTCTTGAGAAGCACCTTGCTTTTAAGAAAGATGTAAAAGAGATGAGAAAGATGGATACAGGTCTATGTCTCCTTTCCACAGGCCAGGAAGTTATGGGTAGGAAGCAAAGCACCAAATTACAGTAAGGACAGTTTAAGCAGTAGGGCAAAAAAGCAGTGAATAAACTCCCAGCGTCAAGGTGGTCTTCAGCAGAATGAGCTTACTCAGTCTACCACAGACCTGAGTAGACACAACCCTGATTTCCATGCTGGGTCCCATTCTGATGGCTAGAGGATCGAATGTTGAGTTGAGTGAGATAAAAACACATCTTGATTTGTTGGGCAACCACAGGAAATTTTCTCTTCCTCTCCTACCTTTCCCACCTGCCTCAGAAGAGGCTGTGAAGTTTACTTCACTCAGGATTGCAAGGTGCTTGGGAAAGTTCAAGTGAAAGACAGCATGAAGCTGTTATTACTGCTGATGTTTTATTTTTATCTGCCAGTCAATGAAGGAGGAAAACCTGACAAGTTATTCACTGGGCTATGTAACAGCCTCTTATAGGGTATATCTTGCTTTGGAAGGGAGCAAGAGCCACCTGTTTATGAGAAGACTGGAAATACCAGACAGTAAAAGAGAAACTTCTCTGCATGTTGCTGCTCTGGTCTGCCTCCCACCAGAGGTCCACATTTAGAGATGCTCAAACCTGATTGCAAAGTGGGTGCAAAGTAGTGTTCTGGCAGGGTAGCACTGCTGCCTGGTGCAGCATTGATGTCAATGCAACAAATCAGATCCCTAATCAGAAACCATGGAGCTTATGTGTGCTTATGAGCAGGATGATGTGGGACTAGGTGGGCTCAGAAAGGCTTCAACTCCCAGCCAGGAAACCTGATGATAGGGAAAGGGAAAAATGTAGCTTCTGCTGCTGTGGCAACATGGGACTTGCACAAGTCAACAGCTTAGCAGCAGGGCTGGAGATAATTCACAGAATCACAGAATGTTAGGGATTGGAAGGGACCTCCAGAGACCATTGAGTCCAGTCCAGAGCACGATCACCGAGAGCAAGCCACACAGGTGCACATTCAGGTGGGTTTTGAAACCCACAACCTTTCTGGGCAGCCTGTTCCAGTGCTCTGTCACCCTCACCATAAAGTGTCTCCTTGTGTTGAGGTGAAACCTCCTGTGTTCTAGTTTGTACCCATTGTTCCTTGTCTTATCACTAGACACCACTGAAAAGAGTCTGACACCTTCATCTTGACACCCACTTCTCAGATATTTGTAGACATTGACCAGATCCCTTCTCAGCCTTCTCTATTCCAGACTAAACAGCCCCATTTTTCTCAGCCTTTTTTCACAGGACAGATGTTCAATTCCTGAAATCATTCTTGTAGCTCTCCATTGGACTCTCCACTAGATCATAGAATCATAGAATTAATCAGGTTGGAAGAGACCTCCAAGCTCACCCAGCCCAACCTATCACCCAGCCCCATCCAATCAACTAGACCATGGCAGTAAGCGCCCCATCCAGTCTGTTCTTGAACACCTCCAGGGATGGGGACTCCACCACCTTCCTGGGCAGCCCATTCCAATGCCAATCACTCACTCTGTCAAGAACTTCCACCTAATCCAGCCTAAACCTACCCTGGCACAACTTGAGACTGTGTACCCTCCTTCTGTTGCTGATTGCCTGAGAGAAGAAACAACCCCCACCTGGATACAACCTCCCTTCAGGTAGTTGTAGACAGCAATGAGGTCTGCCCTGAACCTCCTCTTCTGCAACCTGCACACCCCCAGCTCCCTCAGCCTCTCCTCACAGGGCTGTGCTCCAGGACCCTCACCAGCCTTAGTGCCCTTCTCTGGACACATTCCAGTACCTCAACATCTCTCTTGAATTGACGGGCCCAGAACTGGACACAGCACTCAAGGTGTGGCCTGACCAGTGCTGAGTACAGGGGCAGAATAACCTCCCTTGTCCTGCTGGCCACACTGTTCCTGATCCAGGCCAGGATGCCATTGGCTCTCCTGGCCACCTGGGCATACTTCTGGCTCATGTTCAGCTACTATCTACCAGCACCCTCAGGTCCCTTTCAGCCTGGCTGCTCTCCCTGTATCTCCCTGTCTCTCTTGAACTGAGTAGCCTAAAACTGGATGCAGTATTCCAAGTATGGTCTCATCAGTGTAGATTAGAGGGGGAGGAGAACCTCCCTGGACCCGCTGGACATTTTTTGCAGTGAACCCCAGGATGCCGTTTGCCCTCTTGGCCACAAGAGCACATTGCTGTTCCATGGATAACTCGCTGTCCAATAGGACTCCAAGGCCTCTCTCCATGGAGCTGCTTTTCAGCAGAACGATTTTCATTCTCTCTTTTTTTTTTTTTTTTTTTTTTTTTTTTTTTTTTTTCCTTTCCCCCCCTTTTCTTGGAAAAATATTAAGGAAAACTTTTAGCTGCTCAGCTTTGCTGCACTCAGCCGATGTGTCCTGCTCAATGAGATGCCTGTGGAATTTGTGGCATGGCAACAAAGTCAAAGCTCAAGGTACAAATAGCAGCTAACTGGAGAATAATCATGCTCAGTGCTGTATGCCTCATACCCTTGCTGTGCCTTTATTCGGAGTCCTTCACAAATATTAACCCAATAAAGTGCATTGTATTGCTCCCTGAATTAAATAAGGGAGATCAGGGTTGCATCTCTAACGCTGTGCAGAGCCTTCCCAGGCCACCTCTGTCTCTACAGGACTATCCATCCCTGGGGCAGCTACTGGGTGACCCTGCTGGTGTTTCTGAGGACAACTTGCAGACCAAGTTGTCCTCTCACCTCCATTCCTGCTACCTCCTGTACCTCTAGCTAGACCTGCATTTATTAAGTGATTAACCTGATCTCTTTTTATGTCCAGGTGACCCACCTGGTGGATGTGAGGAAGGCTGTGGATGTAGTCTGCCTGGAGATTAGCAAGGCCTTTGACACTGTCTGGCATAGCAAACTCCTGGCCAAGCTGGCAGCCCAAGGCTTGGGTAGGGGGGCTCTGTGCTGGGTTAAGAACTGGCTGGATGGCTGGGCCAGGAGAGTGGTGGTGAATGGTGCCACATCCAGTTGGTGGCCAGTCACTAGTGTTGTGCCCCAGGGATCAGTGCTGGGCCCAGTCCTGTTTAGTATCTTCACTGATGATCTGGATGAGGGGATTGAGTTCACCATCAGTGAGTTTGCAGGCATCCTGTCCTGGATCAGGAACAGTGTGGCCAGCAGGACAAGCGAGGCTATTCTGCCCCTGTACTCAGCACTGGTCAGGCCACACCTTGAGTGCTGTGTCCAGTTCTGGGCCCCTCAATTCAAGAAAGATGTTGAGGTGCTGGAACATGTCCAGAGAAGGGCACCAAGGCTGGTGAGGGGCTGGAGCACAGTCCTGTGAGGAGAGGCTGAGGGAGCTGGGGGTGTGCAGGCTGCAGAAGAGGAGGCTCAGGGCAGACCTCATTGCTGTCTACAACTACCTCAAGGGAGGTTGTATCCAGGGAGTTGTTTCTTCTGCCAGGCACCCAGTGACAGAACAAGAGGACACAGCCTCAAGCTGCACCAGGGCAGGTTTAGGTTGGATGTTAGGAAGAAATTCTTCATGGAAAGTGATTGGCATTGGAATGGGCTGCCCAGGGAGGTGGTGGAGTCACCGCCCCTGGAAATGTTTTAAAGGAGGCTGGATCATGGTTTAGTTAATTAGAAGGTGTTAGGAGATAGGTTGGACTCAGTGATCTTGAAGGTCTTTTCCAACCTGGTTAATTCTGTGAAGTGACTCATAAAGTACTGCGTGATACACCACGGACCCTGGCATAGCCTCATTGCTACTTGAGGGCTAAAATATAGTTTCCCCCCTACCTTCTTCCCAGAGATTTATCCTTTCAAAGGAAGCCTATGGTCCTATGTTACAGGACAAGAGTCAATGGCTTCAAAGCAAAAAAAGGTAGATTTAGGTTAGGCACTGGAACAGGTTACCCAGAAAAGCCAGGGATACCCCATCCCTGGAAGTGTTCAAGGCTAGGCTGTATGAGGCTTTGACCCACTGGCCTAGTGAAAGGAGTCTCTGTCAATGCAAGAGGGTTGGAATGAGATGATGTTTAAGGACACTTTCAACCCAAACTGTTCTATGATTCATTGATCCATAGTAGGGAGGTGTTCACAAACAGTCATGAGATGGGATGCTGTATGCTCATGATGAACAGTGCCTTCCTTAGACACCAGACTGAACTCAAGTCTCACAGAGAAATCCCAAGACAGACCATAATTATTCAGGGTAGAAGTTGGCCAGAGCATTGGAAGTCACTACATGCCAAGATCATTACATCTCTTCCTCACTTCCTGCCTTCTGAATTCTGAATTAGTTTGTTCAGAATTTGTTTCTTCTTTCCTTCTGAATTCCTTCCTTCCTTCTGAATTCCTTCCTTGCTTCTGAATTCCTTCCTTCCTTCTGAATCCCTTCCTTCCCATTTACAAAGGACACATCTCACAGAGAACAGAACACTCCAGAAAGCAAACAGAAGAGCTCACTCCAACTTCTGCCATTTTTCAGCCAACACAGATCCTATGTGGTTTCAGAGGAGCTCCCACCCAGCAGATGGCTCTTGCAGGTAGGTTTTGCAGTGGGCAGGTCGTAGGATGCGTTTCCTTTTCAAATATGCAGCAGAGTAAATGCTTTTTCCTGCTCATTTGTTGCTGGGCTAATGTTGTGAAACAGCTGAAAAGGCCATTTACAAGTGTAATGCTAAGCAGCCAAGTACAAACATATATTCATCTAATGTCCATGCAGACTGGCAGCTGGCACTTCATATATAACTCCTAAAGATTATTAAGTTGACCAGCCTTTGGAGTTTTCAATCTTTCCTACAGCACCACGTTTATGGATACCAGTTGCTCTGCTGAGATTCATTGGCTTGTCTTTGGGGGATCTTACACTGTGAGCCATGCAGCAGACCCTCAGCAAGCTTGGTGCTGCTACACAACAGGAGGGACTGGCTAACACATCACCAGGCTGTGCTGCCACTCACTGAGACCTGGACAGGCTGGGGAGCTGGACAGTGTGCAAGCTCATGGAATTTCACAAAGGCAACTGTAGGGTCTTATACCTAGGGAGGAATAACTCCCTGCACCAGTACAAGTTAGGGGTTGACTTGCTGGAAAGCTGCCCTGCAGAAAAGGACCCCTGAATACTGGTGAACAAAAAGCTCACTGTGAGCCACCAATGTACTCTCAGGGCTAAGAAGGCCAATGGTGTCCAAGGGTGTATTAAGAAGAGTGTGGGCAGCAGGCTGAGGAAGGCTCTCAGCCCCTTCTACTCTGCCTAAGTGAGGCCATACCTGGAATATTGTGTGCCTAGTTCTGAGGTGCCCAATTCAGGAGAGATACAGAAATTGTGGAGGGAGTGCAGCACAATCTACAAAGATGCTGAGGGGACAGGAACACCTCTCCAACAAGGAAAGGATAGAGACCTGGGGCTGTTTAGCCTGCTGAAGAGAAGGCTTACAGATCTTAGCAATGTTTATTGATATCTAAAGTCAGGAGTCAAGAGGATGGGGCTAGACCTTTTTCAGTGGTGCCCAGCAAGAGGACAAGGGACAATCATCACAAACTGGTACCCAGGGTGTTCCATCTAAACATGAGAAAAAACTGCTTTCCTGTGAGGGTTGCAGAGCATCAGACCAGGCTGCACACAGAAGTTATGGGGTCTCCTTCTCTGGAGAGATTCCAAATTTGTCTGGATGTGATCCTGGGAAAACTGCTTTAGGTGATTTTGCTTTAACAGTAGGGTTGGACTAGATATTCTCCAGAGGTGTCTTCCAACTCTTAACCATTCTCTGATTCTATGAAGCTATATGTAATAGTGCTACCTTCACAAAATCTTCTGAAAGGACCTCTGTTATAAAGAAATAAATTGATTTTCTTGCAAATTCCTGTTGTTGAACTCTCCTGTACAGCCATCAAAAGAGTTCAGGACATTTCCGTTGACTGTAGATCCCAAACTTTAAAACTGCAAGCCAAAATTCAAACTTGGAGCCAAGTTGATGGGAATCAAACTTTGCACTGATGAATCCTAACAACAAAATGTGTGGAAAAGAATATAGCGAAGAAGTAATTTCTTCACAGATAAGTGCCCATAGCAACAGACTCCCAGAGGAAAAGTGCTGTGCCAATAACCCATTTTATGCAAGGCTTTCCTAACTTTAAACAAATCCCCTCTGGAGATCCATCCAAACCACACAGTTTTGTGGGATATGGCATGCTGCTGTCTCTCCTCAGATGAAGCAGGCATGCACTGACTTAGAGCTGGCAGTGAGCCTCCATGATGGTGGTGCTTCAGAACCCACGTTGTCCCATTTCTTGACATGAGAGTACCACAGGTCTTAAAGTTTGACCTACATTTCTTTTTCTTGCTGATGTAATATAACAATGCTCTCAAAAGGACTTCCCTGTATTCTCTGGACTTCAAAATCCTTATGTTCTGGAAGCTTGGTAAGCTACAGTTACATAAAATCATACAATTGTCAGGGCTGGAAGGGATCTCAGGGATCACCTAGCACCAACTGCCCTGCCATGGGCAGGGACACCTCACACTAGTTCAGGTTGCCAGAGCCCCATCCAGCCTGGCCTTAGAAACTTCTAGGGATGAGGCTTCCACCACCTCCCTGGGCAATCTGTTCCAGTCTCTCAGCACCCTCATGGGGAAGAATGTCTTCCTAACATCCAATCTGAATCTACCCACTTCTAATTTTGCTCCATTCCCCCCAGTTCTATCATGACCTGGCGTCCTATGTCCCTTCCCAGCTTTCCTGTAGGCCCCCTTCAGATATTGGAAGGCCACAATAAGGTCTCCTCCAAGCCTTCTCCTCTCCAAACTGAGCAGCCCCAAATTGTCTCCTGCACATTGCCTCCTTCGTTCAGCAAAGGTAAGTTATTTCTCGTCTGCTCTGCTGTGGCCCAGGAAGAGGAAGCTCAGTGTGCTCTTACAAGGTTTACAAGGGCTTGCCCTGGCACTGTGGTTTGGAGAAGTGATGGGAGGATTCAGCAGCCCCATCCAGAGCTGTTCATGGTGAGGATTTATTGTCCTGTGCGGACGGCTTGGCAGGAGCACTCCTTCTCCCCCACAAGGCTGGTGGGAGGCACATCGGCTTCCTCTCCGCGCAGTTGCCGGCGAAGCCGTGAAATTAATGTGACCATATGGAAGTAGGCTGCAGATCTTGACTGTCTAACACACTCCGGTTTCCAAAACTGTGCTCTTGACACAACGCAGCCATAGGCTGCTACAAACCCAAGCCTTGTGGCAAAACAGACGATTCCGTACCTCTACATCAGCCAAGCTACTCTTAGGTGTGAAAGATAAAGGTCTCTCTAGCAATTTATCACTGCTAATGTTCTGGCCCTGAAATAATCATGGGAGACATTTTATTTTCTGTTTATTCATCCTGACTTGAAGTGAATCAACTTCTGAGCTCACACCACGTGGCGGTGGCAGTGGCGCATGTGTTTTCTGTGCCAAGAGAGAGTATCCAGGCAACTAGACCAGATATCAAAATCTTGACAGATTTTTTCCCACCCTGTATTTTGTCTGTCTTATGGCCCTTATTACCACTGAATTTAGGACCCGTTGATCTGTAATGAATTTCACCTCACAGCTGCCTTTTACAGACAGAGCGATGCCTACATTCTACAGAGAGAGATTGGAGACGTGGAGAGCCACGCAGAAAACCTGCCTGAAGTAGGCATCTAAGTGGGATGTCCCAGGCTGTCAAATAGTAACAGAGAGTCTCACTTGAGGGTGGGAATGGTTCTGAGTGTGAGGAGTTCAGAAAAGGCAAATTAGCAAGGTGTTGTCTTACTGGACTGTAGGAGAATTTAGGCTGGAAGGGAGCTGAGAAGGTGCTCTAGCCCCATCTCTTTCTCAAAGCAGGGTCAGCCCTGGGTTTAGACCAGGTTGCTCATCAAACGGGTGTTGAAAACATCCAAGGACATAGACTGCACAACTGCAACCCTCTCTACTCTTTGTACCTGAAGCCTTTCTTCATCCTTGTGCCAAGCACCAGCCCAGTAAGTCCTCATAGGTACAACCTGAGGGAGTAAACAAACTCACCAGGTGGAGGCTTCTGGTTTTTCTGCTGAAGCAAATTAGTTTAGTCCCAGTAACAAAGCATAGGTCATTGTATATGAATTAGAAGTAGGATCTGATCTACATGATACAGACACCCAACTATGCAAAAATTTGGTTCCTATCCCAAAACTCACACTTTCTTGCTACCTGCTCAGGGTAGAGAAGCAGTGGTTCTGAAGACCTTCCCATAAGAAGATCCTCAGACTGTCCATAGTCTCTTTGCGTTTGCCATCCACCCTTTGGCAGGAAAACCAGATCAGTTCTCCTGTCATTGTAATTCCTCCCCTGTGAGTGAGAAGCAAAAGTCAAATCCTGCGGTGTTAGCTTCTTGTGCTCATCCTTTTTGTTCCTGCTTTTTGTTCAGCACTTCATTGTCAAGAGGAGCAATTGAGTAAGACAGGCATCATTTCTTGTATGACCAAACAGCCAGAACAGAAGTGGAATACCTGACTTCTTTTTTCCCCCCTAGTTTGGAATGTAGGAGTCACTCATGGACATTGTCACAGTCTCTGGGGGTGTTCCAGTGGTGTATGGACCTGGTGCTTAGAGACACGGTTTAGTGTTGACTCTTCAGTGCTGGATCGAGAGTTGGATGGATGATTTTTGAGGTCTCTTCCAGCCAGATATATTCTGTGATTCTGTGATTGTCATTGGCATAATGGTGGCTAAATACTGACCTAAATTAGACTTTCCATAAGTGTGGAATGTTGAGACACAAGAATTATTTGTTGTCTTCCTCTCCAACCCTATCAGGGTTAAAAAAAAAAAAAATTCTTTTTTAGGTTAAACAAGTGTTATTGATGACCCAACATCAAAGTGATTCCTAGGGATGGGGAAAATGAGGAAAAATCAAATGCATTTTCAATTCCTTGTCATTTGAGTTTAATGTCCTCAGGTTTGATTTCTTTAACAATTCTTCTTAAATGCACTTATTCCAAAGCCTATGTCCTAATTAAAAAGTACAGTGCCCTGAAATAAGAGCTGGCATGCATGAACGTCCTAAATAAAGAAAAATGAATGAGTAAGGGCCTGTGAAATTTTCTACATAAGGTCCATGAAGAAGGAAGCATCCACCCATTCCTTTCTCACCTATGAATATCATTAATATGGACTGTTCCAGCACAATGAACTGGAAGGAATGGTAATATTTGTAATTTCCTCTCTTTGGCAGAAATTGTTGCTTTACCATAGTAATGTCTGCATGAGTGATACAGTATCACATGATCATAGGATCACAGGATGTCAGGGGTTGGAAGTGACCTCTACAGATCATCAACCCCAACCCCTGTGCCAGAGCAGGACCACAGAATCTAGCTCAGGTTGCCCAGGAACACATCCAGATGGGTCTTGAAAGTCTGCAGAGAAGGACACTTTCGATCAGGAAAAGTGTGGCCAGCAGGTCTAGGGATATTCTTCTCTCCCTCTACTCTGCCCTGCTGAGACCACACCTGCAATACTGTGACCAGTTTTGGGCTTCCCAGTTCGAGAGACACCTGCTGGAGAGAGTGTAGCAGAGAGCCATGAGGATGACTGGGGGACTTGAGTATCTCCCCTATGGAGAGAGACTGAGAAACCTGGGGCTGTTTAGTCTGGAGAAGAGAAGGTTGAGAGAAGATCTTATCCATGTGTACAAATAACTGAGGGGTGGGTGTCAAGTGGCTGGGGCCAGTCTCATTTCACTGGTCAGCAGCAATAAGACAAGGAGCAACAGCTATGAAGTGGAACATAAAAGCTTTCACCTCAACATGAGGAGAAACTTCTTTACAGTGAAGATGGCAGAGCATTGGAACAGACTGCCCAGAGAGGTAGTGGAGTCTCCTCCTCTGGAGTCTTTCAAAACTCACCTGGATGTGTTCCTGAGAGAAGCACCCTGGGTGATCCTGCCTTGGACTCGATGATCTGTGGAGGTCCCTTCCAACCTCTGAAGTTCTGTGGTTCTGTGATTCTTTGAGACTCCACAACCTCTCTGGGCAGCCTGTTTCAGTGCTCTGTGACCCTTAAGTAAAGAAGGTCTTCCTCATGTTGAGGCGTAACTTCCTGTGCTGTAAATTATTGCCCGTTATCCTACCACAGAGTGCAATTGAGAAGGGTTTGTCCCCTATTTACAAACGTTGATTAGATCCCCTTGAAGTCTTCTCTTCACCAGATCAGAAAGCCCCAAGTCCCTCAGACTCTCCTCATGAGACACTGACTTCTGGTTGACATGAAACTGAACACAATACTCGAGGTGTGCCCTTTGGTGAGGCCACAGCTCGAGTATTTTGTTCAGTTTTGGGCAGCACAATAGATGTGGAGGTGCTGGTTTGGGTCCAGAGTAGGGCAATGAAGCTGAGGAAGGGCCTGGAGAATGAATCTCATGAGGAGGGACTGAGGGAGCTGGGGATGGTTAGTGTAAAGAAGAGGAGGCTGAGGGGAGACCTCATTGCTGTCTACAGCTACCTGAAGGGACATTGTGGAGATGCTGCTGTTGGTCTCTTCTCACAGGTAACTGGAGACAGAACAAGGGGGAATGGCCTCAAGCTGAGACTGGGGAAGTTTAGATTGGACATTAGGAAAAAGTTTTTCATGGAGAGAGTGGTCAGGGACTGGAATGAGCTGCCCAGGGAGGTGGTGGAGTCACCCACCCTGGATGTGTTTAAGGGTGGTTTGGATGTGGTGCTTAGGCATATGGTTTGAGGTGAATCTTGTAGGGTAGGGTTATAGGTTGGACTTGGTGATCCCGAGGGGCTTTGCCAACCTGCATGTTTCTGTGATTCTGTGAAACACAACTTGGGTTTTGTGGGTAGGTCAGAATAGAGTCTGATTACTTCAAGAAACAATATTCATACTGCAAATCCTAATGAGTCCTCCAGAGGCAACTCACGGAGCCTCTTCTCAACTGACCTGGAGTGAAAAATGGCTCAAAATTCCTGTAGGTTGCCTGGACACTCTTGGTTATAAAGACCTGGCCAACAAGTCCACAGTTAAAATCCTGCAGGTAGCTTGGATACACCCTTGGTTATAAAGCCTTGTTCAACAGGTCCACTTTTCTCTCTATTTGGTAGCAAAATCAAGATTCTGTAGCAAGTTGCAGGTATAATTCAGCTTTCATAAGCTGGACCATGAACCCAACTTTATCCAGATGTGTTTTTCCTGAGAACAATTTACAGAATCAAAGAACCCAAACATAAGTGGGGGTTGGAAGGGACCTCTGGGGATCACCTAGTCCAGCTTCCCTGATAAAAGTCACCCACAGAAAGTGTCCCAGGGTCATGTCCAGGCCAATTTTTAATCTCTCAAGAGAAGAGAGATTACACAACCTCTCTGGGCAGCTGTTCCAGTGCTCATCCACCCTCACAGGAAAGTGTTGCCTTACGTTCCCAGCTGAGGGGACTGGGGCTGTTTAGGCTGAAGAAAAGGAGGCTGAGGAGACACCTTCTCGCTCTTTACAATTCCTTGAAAGGAATCATCTTAAGGTGGGTGCTGGTCTCTTCTTCCAAGTAGCAAGTGATAGGACAAGAGGAAACAGCCTCATGTTGTACCAGGAGAGGTTGAGGTTGGGTATTTGGAAAAATGTCTTCTCCAAAAGAGTTGTCAAGCCTGTGACTAGGCTGCCCAGGAAAAGAGTGGAGTCACCATCCCTGGAGTTATCCAGAAGATGTGTAGATGTAGTGCTGAGGGATGTAGCTTAGTGGTGGACTTGGCTGTGCTGGGTTAATGGTTCACTTTAGCAACCCAAAATATCTTTTCCAATTTAAATTTTTCTATGACTCAGTGAAAGTTTGTTTTTTGGAGTTTTGTTTGTTTGTTTTGTGTTTTTTTTCCTACCAAAGAGAAAATACAATCACAGGACACCAAAAGAGAATGCATTAGTAAAAGGCTGTGCTGCAGCACGTGTAGGTTGCTCATAAGGAAGAGGACGGGAAGAAACAGACTTTATTTCTATGAGGAATGTTCAGGTTAGGCATTAAGAAAGCTGCTTGTCTCTAAGAGTGGAAGAAGATTTTTTTCCAAGGTCTTGGGAGAAAAAAAACCCAAAACACATACATCATTATGACCATCACTTCTTCAGTGAGAGCAAATTTGGCTTGAATGGGGAGTTTCACAGGTCTAACTCGACTCACCTTTCATACAGGCCCTAGTTGTAGGCCATGTCTCTCTCCTATGTCTTTGTCTTGGTGTGTGGCCTGGGGAAGGTCTCTGAGAGCCCTTGCTGCCTTGAAGGAATGAGTCACAGGGGACAGATATTGTGAATGTTTTGAGCCTACTTCTCTACATCTTGGTGCAGCAGCAGGCTGAGTGTGGTCCAGAAGAGCCTCAGGAGGTCCATCCACCCCTCTGACTCCTAGCCTGAGCATTTTCCTTCGCTGCCTAGCCAAGGTACAAAGCTCGGGAGATCTAACATGAGCACGCAGGAGGGGGCACGGCTGCAAGCATAAATGATCAAAGGGCAGAGCAGGCTGATGTGCATAAAGACACTGTGATACAGCAGAAGAGATCCCCTCCAGCCCTCGCTGATGCTAATGCATGTATGCACCTCCTGATTGACTTCATAATTAATTGACTATGTGGGGTGGATCCTGCTCTCACCTCCTTTGCTCTAAATAGGGCTGCAGAAGCCTGCAGAGTCACAGGGCTGTAAAACTGAGTCGCACAAGGGACGAGCGAGGACTTTTGTCTTTATTTTCTCGAAGAGTACATAAGAGATGTAAGCAGCCTGTAAGAATACAAATGAGGGGGGGGAGAAAAAGTATTTATTTCAACCCCCATACTGCAGCAGCAGCAAGTCGGCATGCAGAAGGGCTTAAGCAGTAGCCGAAAAGAAGACGGGTAGGTATTTTTGACTCTAAGGTGGATATATTATAGAAAAATAGGGTGGAAAGGTAGGGGAAATGAATACTTCCATCCCAAGCAGAGCAAGGAGAAGCGGCGTTTGTTATGCAAATCTCCCCGTGATTGCAAATCCCGAGTGCCGATAAGAGATAAGCGTTGTTCTAGCTTCATTTCGAGCAGCTCCTGCGCAGACGCGGGGCCGCGATTGCATTGCTGCGAAAGCAAGCGACAAACACATTTCCCCTCTACATTTATTTCTCTTACTGGAACACGGATTCTGGAGCCTGCCTGAAAAGGCATTTGGTCCATTGAGGCTTGTTAATTTTACTGCTTTGTTTTCCGCTAAGGTGACATCTGCTCCTGAATGACCTTAGCATCTTTTCTCTCTGCAGCCTGGCCCGGATCGCCGTTCCTTTTATGCGCATACATTAACGCGCGGGTGAACCGCAGCTTCATGAGGTCTGTTCTTTATCCTTTTCATTTCCACTAATCCCGGAGTCTGTGGGGAACAAAGAGCTGGATCCTCGCGGTGTAAACGGCCAGACTCGATCGCAGGGATTTACATCCACCACGGCCTGACACCAGTTATCTCCAAAGCCCATTCCCCACTTCGCCATCTCCACCATCAGACTCCTTGTCCTTGTGGATAATTTATTGCTTTTTTCTCTCCTGCTAGTTGTCTGCTTAGGAGGTGGATGTAAAGTTTCCTTGCAGAGCTCCGTGTCAGGTCCCATCCTGAGTCTCCCAGACACATCCCCACTGGATCATGAGGGAATTTGTTGGTGGGTCAAAGAGTTGATGCCACCTGCGTAGCATGGCATGTCGCTTTCCTCCCCACCCCTGTGCCAAAGTGCTCTGTATTTTTGTGGCCCCAGCGCAGGATCTGTCCCCGGCCACTGCTGCCTTCTGTGGAAATCAATGAGATTTGCTCAGCCCTGCATTTAGCTGAGGCACAGCTATCTATCTGCCTGGCTATTAAATTACTTTTCCATGTAACAACAGAGCCTCCAAAGTTTGCAGTATACTTTCAGTCTTCATATGCAGCTCTTCAAGCCTCTTCTTCCCTCTCTCATTGTTTTAATGCTCTGTCCCCATTAAAAGCTTCAATGTTGCAAGAGGAATATTATATTTGTCCCATCTCTCTTTGTCTGGCACTTTTTAAATTTTTTTTTTTTTGTTAAAAATTTGCTTTTCCTCTTGCATCACCACCAAACAAAATCAATTTTATAACTGATTTCCCTGACCTGGCACCAGAATGACATGCCTACACTTTCTGCTACAAATTCTCTTTGCTGTCTGTAATAAGTTACTTAACCATTCCATTATTTGATGGTGGCTCCCAGTGGGTTTGAGCTGCACAAGATGTCTTTCTGATGAAATTGGCACCAGCTCTTAAAAAATCCAAATCAGTTATATCTCCTGGGCCCTGCTCATGACTTTAAAAGAGGTTAGTTAGGCAGGAGCTGCGTTTTGCACATCTGGGTGGAAAATGCACAGGCATCTTTTTCTCTCCGCCTGCACGTACACACGGCTCACATTGTTTCTCCGATGAAATTGTTGATTATTGGGAGAGAAGGGAGCTCACTCAGGGAGGAAATTTGGCTGGTATATATGGCAAGACTCCAATGGCTTTAATGAATGCAATGTTGATCACTTGAACAACAGGATCAGCAATATGGCATGGATGCGATAGCCCTTTTTTCCAGCCCTGGTTATAAAGTACCAGATAACGCCGCTGTGTCAAAGGGCAGCTCCCATTGGAGGGGAGGAATGATGATCAGGGTGTTAGATCTGCTTGCTTCTTCCAGCTTCTTCCTAGCAAGGCTTTGTCCCTGGAGATGGTCCAATTCTTTTAGCATTCAAAGTGGCACTGAAACCCAGCATTATCTATCCTGGCAAGCTTTTTTTTTGGTAGTGAGATAACTAATCTCAGTAAACTTTTTAAACACCAGTTTCTCTAGATTGCTCAATCTTCTCAACCAAGTCTTGCTTGAACTATTTTCCAAATGAATATGGAAAGGGAAAAAAAAAAAAAACAACAAAAAACCTCTCTCACTTCTTCGAGATCACATCGTTATGCAAAAAACCCACATGTGCACAACTTCCCACCTTTTTAAAAAATCAAACCTAAATTTGACTTGTTCTAAGTACCTAATGGGAGCTGCAATTTCTTGCTAATTATATAATTACTCCAGATTGTTATGTAGCGCTGGCAATTAAACACTTGAAATACTTTTAGCTTGAAGAAAGTAATTACGTAATTCCAGTGTGCAAGCCAAGCTGCATTGGTTGCTGCTCCCTTTCCTCTATGACTTCATGGCCCCAGCCACTCATACAGAGATGCAGCGGTGAATTCCTGAGCTGCTGCAAACCATCAGAGCCTGGCCAACCTTGGCACATCAGTTTATAGCACCTGAAGGTGAAGCTGGATGTGATAGAAGGGCTTAACACTATTCATACAAACAGAGAGAGTGTTATGGATGTGTACACTTATTTATCTACCTATAGAACCAGAGAATCATAGAATCACAGAACCTTAGAATCATAGAACGGTCTGGATTGGAAGGGACCTCTGTGGGTCATCTAGTCCAGATGCAGTCAGCAGGGGGATCCTCAACTAGACTGATTGATCTATGTATTTATCTATCTATCTATCTATCTATCTATCTATCTATCTATCTATCTATCTATCTATCTATCTATCTATCTATCTATCTATCTATCTATCTATCTACCCACCCATCCATCCATCAATGCACCCATCCATCTACCCATCCATTCATCCATTTATTTATCTATCTATCTATCTATCTATCTATCTATCTATCTATCTATCTATCTATCTATCTATCTATCTA
>VWZE01015468.1:165262-176878 GCA_013396675.1 Eubucco bourcierii | reverse complement strand
AGCAGCTCTGCTATGAGGACAGACTGAGAAAGTTGGGGCTCTGCAGCCTGGAGAAGAGAAGGCTTCGAGGGGACCTGATAGTAGCCTTCCAGTATCTGAAGGGGACCTACAGGAAGGCTGGGGAGAGACTATTGACAAGGTCTTGCAATGACAGGACAAGGGGCAATGGGTTTAAACCAGCAGAGGGGAGATTTAGACTGGATGCTAGGAGGAAGTTCTTTCCAGTGAGGGTGGTGAGGCACTGGAACAGGTTGCCCAGGAAGGTTGTGGCTGCTCCCTCCCTGGAGGTGTTCAAGGCCAGGTTGGAGGAGGCCTTGAGTGAGCTGTACTAGTGGGAGGTGTCCCTGCCTATGGCAGGGGGTTGGAACTAGATGATCCTTGAGGTCCCTTCCAACCTTACCATTCTATGATTCTATGATTCTATAAGCACAGCACAATTTCTGTCTACCCCCTCCTTCTGCATACCTGGACCAGGGTCCCACAGTTATACATATCAGACCAACAGAGAAAGGAAAATGTCCTTGTCCCAAATATCTCCATGCAATGTCCCTTGACATCTAATGTTTTTAATTCAGGTGACAGTTCTGTCTCTGAAGTTTCTGCAGTTTCTCCTCTCTGTGCCAAGACACTTGAAAGATGCATGAGTCTTCATTCCTATACTTTAACTCATTCCTTCATCATAGCAACAATAATGATAAAGAGGTCTGCCACACATGTTTTTTAGGTCTGCTCCTACAAGAGTAGGAACCAACAAGCTGTGATGCTGGCCACAACTGTCAAATACTGTGACTTTTTACTGCAGCATCCTCCTTGTGTTTGTTAAGCATGAGCTGTATGAGTTTTCAACATTTCATTAACTGACTGGTTCACACTTAAGGTAGATGTTGAAGAGAATCATAAGGGAAAAGGAAACACAGGCTAAAAAAAAGTAATAAAAACAAAAGTGGTTAAACAACAGGTTGAATTTTCAACATCCCTCAGGAAAGTAAAAAGTCTCGGACCTGGTGATATTCAGTTGAGAAAAATTTGTTGATGGTGACTGATTTCAATAAGAATCTCCCTGTTGCTTATATTGTCAATATGGAAGATACCATCCAGGACTTCCCATGGATTTCAGTTCTGTCTCTGTATATGTCCCATGGTCTCAATGAGTCTTTTTGCTTTGTCTGTTTTTCATGGGAAGCTTAGATGCCTCTAATCCTTGGCCCACTCTTGGAAGAAGACACCATGGACTTGGAGTCTCTCTGAGGTGAATGCCCTGTGGAAATATTGCCCATGCCACCATCGTATGAATTTACTGGCTCTCCTCTTTCTAGGGAAGCTAAAACTCTTTCTAGGACTGTAGATTAGAGCAAGGGCTGCAACTTTAGAGGGAAAATCTCTTCCCATCCTTGAAACCTTCATGTGGTGCTCTCCCCATGCAATGCTCCAGGCTTGAGGAAGAGTGGCTGGAAAGCTGTCTGAAGGAACAGGACCTGGGGGTGTTGAT
This sequence comes from Eubucco bourcierii, assembly GCA_013396675.1. Lineage (NCBI taxonomy): Eukaryota > Metazoa > Chordata > Aves > Piciformes > Ramphastidae > Eubucco > Eubucco bourcierii. The sequence continues at coordinate 175,389 of VWZE01015468.1, read as the reverse complement.
AGAAAGCCAGATGAATACGAGCCAGCAGTGAGTTCAAGTAGCCAAGAAAGCCAGATCATCTTGGCTTGTATTGGCAACAGCGTGGCCAGCAGGACTAGAGCAGTGATCATCCCCCCTGACTCATCACTGGTAAGGCTGCACTTTGAATACTGGGCTCAGTTTTGTACCCTTCACCCCAAGAAGGACATTGAGGTGCTGGAGCACATCCAAAGAAGGGCAACAAAGCTGCTGAAGGGTCTAGAGCACAAGGCTTGTGAGGAGCAGCTGAGGAAACTGGGTTTGTTCAGGCAGGAAAAAGGAGGCTCAGGGGAGACCTTCTTGCTCTCTACAACTCCTTGAAAGGAAACTGTAGCCAGATGGAGGCTCTTCTATGATGAAAGAAAAAGGCCTCAAGTTATGCCAGAGAAGGTTTAGGTCAAATATGAGGAAAAATGTCTTCCCCCAAAGGATTGCAAGGCCCTGGAACAGGCTGTCCAGCAAAGTGGTGGAGGTACTTAATCCCTGCAGGTACTTAGAAAATATGTAGATGTGTTCCTGAGGGACATGGTTTAGTGGTCATGTGGCTGTCCTGAGGTAATTTGATGAGCTTAAAAATCTTTTTCAATCTTAACAACTCTATGACATATTCTCCCTTATGCAAGAGAGAGACCACAAGAAGGTAACTGGAGATTTTCATTCCAAGCTCATTGTATTGATGGAAATATTTGGCTTGGCTCCAGCAGACTTTGGATTCTATTTACATGTACATAAAAATATTTGTGCACATCACTACATGGTATTTACAAATCTCTATGCCACTGATCATTCCAGGGCGCTCTCTGGCCAGTCTGATGAGCATAAAACTCTCACTGAAGTAGACACAGATTTACTTACATGAAAATCATCAGGCTTCACCCTCACTTTGCTAGAAAGCATTTCCATCCAGACCCACCTAGCACAAACTGACCTGGAAAAAATACTTCTGTCACTGAGGTGATGAGAAATGATCTGTTTTGACTTGACAGTAAAAAAACAAAACAAACCCAAACAAACAAAAAAAACCCCAACAACAACAACCAAACCAACTCCAACCTCTTTCATTTTCCTTGCCCCTCCTAAACTGGGGGCAGTCCTCTGTTTAGTCATTCCTGTGGCTGAAACCAGCATGGAATGCTAAATGGATTAATTAGTAGTACATCACTCTACATTTAGACAGCTTCCTTTCAGAATTAGATTTCTTCAGGTTTATGCCATTACATTTCTTAAATGTATATTCTCAGTCATATTAGCAATTATGAATACATTACATTTATTTTCTGGTTGAGGTGGTACCTTAGGATATAAAATGCACACATTGCCCTACCCAGGCAGAGATGTGAGGTCAGCACCAGTCATGACTGCATTGCATAGCTCACAATGTTAAAGACAATCCTGAGATGCCCCCCCAGGAACTACCAAGTATCTCCATGTATGAGAAGATCATACTACTAATATCTCTGAGAAGATCAGATTTTATTTTTCATGCAGGTTTTAATCTCTTGGAGTTGCAGAGATATTCTTGAAATAAATGAAGCATCTGAAAAAAAAAACCCAACAAAAACCAGAGAGTGAATAAAAACTTTGGTCTGCCATTCAGACACAAACTCTTTAGCTAAGGTAACCACATAATTATGGGGACTCGTCTCATGACTTCTAATCACTGGACGTTAACATTGCTGGAAATGATATAAACTAATACAAAGTACAAACAATCAACCCAAAACTCCTATACTATCCTGGAGGAAGTACAGCATCCCAGAAGCAATGTTAGGGCAGTTTCATTGCCTCTGCAATAAGCTTTGCAGTTCTTGTCTTACACTGGATGGTTTTCCTCTGTTCTCCACTACATATGAAGACAACTGGCCAGTCAGCCTGGCCTCCATCCCTGGAAAGGTGATGGAATAGCTGACTCTGGATGTCAGCTCGAAGCATGTGGAGGAAAAGAACGTTCTCAGGAGTGCTCAGTATGAGTTTACCAAGAGGAAATCATGCCTGACAAATCTGATATCTATATCATGACTTGCTGGGTTGAGGAGGGAGGTGCAGTGGATATTAGCTACCTTGATTTCAGCAAGGCTTTTGACACTGACTCTCAAAACATTCTTGTAGGTAAGATTAGAAAGTGTGGGTCAGATGAGTGGACAGTGAGGTGGATTGAGAAATGGCTGAATGACAGACCTCTGAGACTTGTGATCAGCAACACATCTAGTTAGTGGTGTTATCCAGGAGAGAATACTGGGTCCAGTCTTCTTCAATATCATCCTCAATGACTTGGACGAAGAGATAAAGTGTACCCTCAGAGACTTTGTTGCTGATACAAAGCTGAGAGGAGTGGCTGACACACTAGAAGGCTGCACTGCAATTCAATGAGACCTGGACAAGCTGGAGAGTTGGACAGAGGGGAACCACATGAAGTTGTAGATGTAATGCCTAGGAATACAGTCTAATCAAGAACTTGTTGGTGTTAGGGTAATTATTAGCCTCAATCATCTTAAGGGTCTTTTTCAGTCTAGGCAATGATTCTGTCCAGCAAAGGAAAGTGTAGGGTCCTGCACCTAGGGAGGAATAACCTCACCCACCAGTACAAGTTAGGGGTTCACTTGCTAGAAGGCTGCCCTGCAGAGAAGGACCTCAGAATGCTAGTGAACAAAAAGTTCACCAGTGTGCTCCTGTGGCCAAGAAGGTCAGTGGTCAGGGTGCATGGTCAGCAGGTCAAGGGAGGTTCTCACTCCCTTCTACACTGCACAAGTGAGGCCATATCTGGAATACTGTGTCAAATTGTGGGATCTCTGGTTCAAGAGAGACATAGAAACTTTGGAGAGTCCAGTGGAGGCTGTGAACATGCAGAGGAGACAGAAGCATCTCTCTGACAAAGAAAGTATGATAGATGTGGGGTTATTTAGCCTGAGTAAAAGAGGCTGCAAGAATGTCTTATCAATGCTATAAATATCTAAAGGGAGAATGGGGCCAGATTCATGTCAGTGGTGCCCAGCAATGGAACAAGAGGCGGTGGACACAAACGGGAACCCAGGAAGTTCTATCTGAACACGAGGAAAAACTTCTTTCCTATGAGGCTGGCAGAGCACTGGAATGGGCTCTCCAGAGAGGTTTTGGAGTCTCTTCTGGAGAGATTCAAAACTCACCCAAATGTGATCTTGGGCAGCCTCCCCTGGGTGACCCTGCTCTTGCATGGGTGTTGGACTAGGTGATACACAGAAGGCCTTCCCAACCTCTGCCATGCTGAGATGCTCTGACATCAAATGTAAGTTAAGAACATTTGAATGTCTGACCACGTTGAGCTCTCTTGGCAGGTGTGGTTATAGTGATTCCACTGATGTAAATGGGTTGCCATGTGGAAAATTAAAGAAAGGCTGAGAGAAGGATACTGAAAACCTGTAGAACTGCTGCAGGAAAGTAAGGATAGGTAGCAACATGTTAGGAAAGAAAATGAGAGCATTTCACATGCCCTGGTGTTATGGAAAATGCAGAAAAAAACAATAGCTATTAGCTTGGCACACAAAAGAAGACCAATTGCAGAGTGTTTGCTTAGAGATGTTCCAGGAACTCTGGTGTGCAGCAAATCAGTTTGTGATGTTATAGCAAGTGAATGCAAAAGCGATTTCAGGCAAAAGGAAACTTGAACATTTGGGGCGAATCAAACCCATTAACAATGGTGACAGATTCAGCAGTGAATGACTTATAAGATTTGTGCACATAGCATAGGAGAACATGAGATTTGTACACACAGGAGAACTACACATGATTCAAATGAAATGCCAAGGCCATTAATGGAGAAGGATGTTTCTGCTTTAGAGAGCTCGTTTGTAGCAGTTTGAAAATTAATAGTGACTCAGAGCCACAAATGGTTCACAACTGTTGACTGCATAGCTAGGAAATGGAAAGGCAACTGTTCAGATGCCCCTTTAGACAGCTAGCATGGTTTTGCCAAGGACACACAGTGCCTGACTAAACTCAGAGCCTTCCAAGATGGAGTGAATACGAGGACAAGGGCTGGGTCCCGCAATTGGGTCACAGCCCCATGCAATGCTACAGGCTGTGGGGAGAGTGGATGGAAAGCTGTCCCCTGTTAAAAGGACCTGAGGGTGTTGGTTGGCAGCCAGTTGAATATAAGCTAGCAGTGTGCCCATGTAGCCAAGAAGGCCAACAGCATCCTGGCCTGTGAAAGCAACAGTGCAGCCAGACAGAACAGGAAAGAGATTGTCCCTTTGTGCTTAGCGCTGCTGAAACTGCACCTCAAATACTGGCTTTGGGTTTTGGTTGCTCTTTCCAAAGGACACTGAAGTGCTGGAGCACATTCAAAGGGGAACAAAGCTGATGAAGGGTCTAGAGCACAAGGCTTGTGAGGAGTGGCTGAGGAATCTGGGGTTGTTTAGCCTGGAGAAAGGGAGGCTCAGGGGAGACCTTCTTGCTCTCTACAGCTCCCTGAAAGGAGGCTGGAGTTGGTGGGAGCTGGTCTCTTCTCCCAAGTATCATGATGAGAGGAAAAGGTCTCAGGTTGTGTGAGGGGAAGTTGGGTCAGATACAAATAAAAACATCTTCTCCAAAAAGGTTTTCAGTCCCTGGAACAGGATGCCCAGGGCAGTGGTGGAATTGCTATCACTAGAGGGATTTAGCAGACATGTAGATGTGTTGCTGGAGACATGGTTTAGTGGTGGATTTGGCTGTGATGGGTTAATGGCTGGGCATGACAATCTTAGAGCTTTTTTCACACCCTAAACCATTATATGATTCTATGATCAGTGGTCAAGGTAAGATCTGTGGATGTCATCTACCTGGACTCCTGTGAGACCTTTTAGAGTGTCCCACAACATCCTTCCCTCTGTCTTAAGGCAGGGAGACCTTGTTCAGGGAGACTGTGCTGTCAGACCCTGTGTCCCAGAGGAGCCCTCTGTGGGGCTGAGGTGGGATGCATGGGAACATGGTGGGGTTGAAATCAACTAAAGGCCCAGGGTGGAAGGATGGTGCCCAGAGTTGCAGGGGTCAGTGCTGCTTTATGCCTGGGGCTGTGTCTGTGAGTCCTGCATAGACTCATCTCTCCTGGCTCCCCTGCCAAGTGGCTGTCTCCTGTGTTCCCCAGGAAACTGCCTTCATGGCTGAGAGTGACTAAGGCCTGGGGATGGCTTGGTGCCCTTCAGGGCTTGGGGAATCTGATTTGTGTCGGTGATGCTTTTGCATCTTTGTCATGCCAGTTCCTGGTACCTCCTGCACTCCATCCCCATCCCATGCAGGCAAGGACAGGTTCTGGATAAATGGATTTTAATGGAAAAATGGAAAACAGGACAGTCACCTAAGTTAGTACATCACCACCCACCCCTCCTCCCTCCCAAACTCTCTGATCTCTGCAAAAGGGCCTAATCTCACCCTTTAGCCATTCCACAAAGCCCACCCCGTAATGCCACACTCCTGCCCCAGCACTGGCTGTGGCACTTGCACTTGCTGCCAGGTTTTGGCAAGGAGCCAGTCTTCAGCTTCTGCCTGCATTTTTTTCAGTCTGATGTTGAGCTGGGACATGCTATCCTAGGCCAGAGGCAGGTTTGTTCCCACATGCTGTCATCTATCTTTAGGCTTTATTTTGGCTGTACTGAATTGGGCCCTACTCTGGAGAGCTTTGGAGGTCGTTGGGACGCTTCTCTCAGCAGAAAGTTTCTTCTTAGGCAGACAGGGCAAGCTGATGTTTGACAGGGTATGGTGTCACTAGTGCCCAGGCCTCTTTCACTACCCTGGATGGTGCCCTCATGCATGATGGTATCAACGTCACAGCTGATGTCAAAGCCTGGGGAGATGTGATCATGCATGTCAACATCAGTGTCCAGGCTGATGACAATACCTGAAAGGTACCATTGTCACTGGACATCAATGCCCAGTGTGATGGTTTGGCAGTTCCCCCCCCACTTTGTAAAATCATAGAATCATAGAATCATAGAATGGTAAGGTTGGAAGGGACCTCAAGGATCATCTAGTTCCAACCCCCTGCCATAGGCAGGGACATCTCCCACTAGGACAGGTTACTCAAGGCCTCATCCAATCTGGCCTTGAACACATCCAGGGAGGGAGCATCCACAACCTCCCTGGGCAACTTGTTCCAGTGCCTCACCACCCTTACTGTAAAGAACTTCCTCCTAACATCTAGTCTAAATCTCCCCTCTGCCAGTTTAAGCCCATTCCCCTTGTCCTGTCATTGCAGGACCTTGTAAATAATCCTTCCCCAGCCTTCCTGTAGGCCCCCTTCAGATACTGGAAGGCTACTATCAGGTCCCCTCGAAGCCTTCTCTTCTCCAGGCTGAAGAGCCCCAACTCCCTCAGCCTGTCCTCATAGGAGAGCTGCTCCAGCCCTCTGATCATCTTTGTGGCCCTCCTCTGGACCCGCTCCAACACTTCCATGTCCTTCCTGTGCTGAGGGTTCCAGAACTGCACACAGTACTCCAGGTGGGGTCTGACGAGAGCAGAGTAAAGGGGCAGAATCACCTCCCTTGCTCTGCTGGCCACGCTTCTCTTGATGCAGCCTAGGACTCGGTTGGCTGTCTGGGCTGCATGTGCACACTGCAGGCTCATGTTGAGCTTTTCATCAACCCAGACTCCAAGGTCCTTTTCCTCAGGGCTGCTCTCCAGCCATTCACCACCCAGCCTGTATTTGTGCTTGGGATTGTGCCTACCCAGGTGCAGGACCTTACACTTGGCCTTATTGAATTTCATCAGGTTGGCCTGGGCCCAACTCTCCAGCCTGTCCAGGTCCCTCTGGATGGCATCCCTGCCCTCTAGCAAGTCGACTGTGCCACACAGCTTGGTGTCATCTGCAAACTTGCTGAGGGTGCACTCCATTCCTCTGTCCATGTCACTGACAAAGATGTTAAACAGCACTGGTCCCAGCACTGACCCCTGAGGGACACCACTTGTCACTGGTCTCCAGGTGGACATTGTGCCGTTGATTGCCACTCTCTGGGTTCGACCATCCAGCCAATTCCTTATCCAGCGAGTGGTCCATCCATCAAGTCCATGCTTTTCCAGTTTGGTGACCAGGATGTCATGTGGGACAGAGTCAAATGCTTTACTCAGGTCCAGGTAGATGACATCAGCTGCCTTTCCCTTGTCCACTGAAATCACCCAGACTAGACTCAGCTGGCTGGAAGTTAAGAGATGAAGCTCTATTTACAGCTCAGCACAATGTACAAGCAGAGATAGACACTATGGACAGGGATAGTTACAGAAATAGACAAGTTAAAGGTAATACAGAAACACAACTCCCCTCCCAGAGATCAGAGACCCCAAGAGGGGCTCCCAACCACCCTTCCACCTTCTCCCCACCCCTATACTTTACCCCAAGGTTTTCCTTATGCGCAAGGTGAGTTTGGAGGATTGGTCAGAGAGGTTAGAAGGAAAGTGGTTAGTGAGGTTACTTGGCAGAGAGGAGAAAAGCTAGAGGCTGCTAGACAGCCCCAGATGCTGTGCCTGAGAGACTGACTGTGTTATCTAGGTTTTAAGTTCTTATTCTTAAACATCTCAGCAAGCCTATGAGTGAAGTCGACATCACCATTGTTTCCTTTTCACACCCTATAATATAATTTTCTCCATTAAAATATTCCAATTAGCCTCAAACCAGCACCACCCAGAATGATGTCAATGCTGCAGGAAAAGAGAGGTTCTAGAGTGACCTGGAAAGATCTGTGGCAGTGCAAGGGGTATAAGGCACCACAGCTCCCCAGCGACAAAGCACGTTAGGGTGCTGAGACAGCCTTTCCTCTTGGCTTTACGGTACTGGCACATGTCAAGTCTCCTTTGAAAATTCAGTCCTGGCCCAAGTAAACTGAGTCATGGATTCTGTGGTCAAAGGAGGTTGTGGTGTTGAAGAGAAATGAGTTCAGAGTGTATGTCCAAGCTGGATGTTTCAGACCTCTTTTGTGCTAAAGCTGTGCATAGAAACTTGTGGATGTATCTGTGTATTCATAAAAATATCTATACATATTTTTACATGACTCTATGTGAACATGTCTATAAATACTTATTTTTGCCCAGAAAAATCACTGAATCTTAAAAAGTGGTTTCACAATAAAGGGTAAGTAGTAAACCATAGGGTCTAAAAAAAAGGGGGAAAAAAAGATATTTTATAGCAGAAAATTTTATTATAGTAGTAATTTCACCATGGCTTCACCAGACTCATCCTCACCTTGCGACCTCAGATAGAGATGAAGCCAAACATCTGGCTAGAATCACCTATGTGACATGTTAAATGTACCCCCTACATCTTATTTTATCCAGTCTTGCACTTGCTGTTTTCTTTTTCCTTCTTAGGGCTGGTCTTTCTAGCTAACCTTAACGAGGGTCGAAACCTTGTTTGGCACTTGAGATTTCATTTTCTGTCTCTTTCTTACATCAGTAAGTGAATCTCTGATGTTCTCTCTGCCAGTCATTGTGCCTTTCTGCAGCTTTATATTTGGCTTGACTGTACTATCTTGTGAACATGCCTGTCTTGAAGCAGAATAGCATTGATGCACAGACTGTCAGTCAGAGAGAAGTCAATCTCCTTCTTCTTTTAATCATGTGGGCTTTCCCCTTTTCAGTTCTTGGTGACTTTCCTCCTACAGGAAATGAGTAGGATCTTCTGGCTCTGACTATTATAACATTTTACCACGTGTGTTCTCTTTTGTTCCTAATTTCACTTCAAAAGTGACTGCCTGTGTTGCTTTTCCCATGTTAAGGCTGGTGAAAAAGAACAGATTCTTATTTCTTCCTCAGCAGCTTGTGACATATCTGGAAAGCTGTACCCGTAGTATAGTTAACCATTGTAGTAGGTGTCTTAGGCACTATTTTAGGCACTAATTAATTTTATTTATCCTCTCAATGTCAAAGAGCCATAGAATCAAGGCATATTTTAAGCTGGAAGGGACCTTAAAAGCCATCCAGTCCAATTCCCTTGCGGTGGGCAGGGAGAGGAACAATTGCATTAGGTTGCTCTGTCCAGCTTGACCTAGAATCAGAGGTGGGGCATTTACTACCTCTCTGGGCAACCTATTCTAGTGTCTCATTACCCTCACAGTGGTAACCTTTCCTATATCTAATCTAAATCTCCCCTCTTTCACTTTAAAGCTAACAACCCTTCTCCTGCAGCTACATGCCCTTGTAAAAAAGTCCCTCTCCAGTTTTCTTTCCCTTGCCTTAGCAACAGAAAGAAGTCTCTGCTTGTCCCCACTTCACTGATGTGGTACTTAGGCATGAGGAATTTGTCCTCATGCAAGAAAGCATTGCAGAGGCATCAGAACACCACCAAACACACCCACGGCTCCGGCACCCTCCTTGGAGATTTCACCCCAAGTTCTTCTCCCCACTCTGGTGCCTCTGCGGGTGGTACTAACTAGAAAGCAACCCCAAATGAGAGCAGGTTGCACTATGCTTAATGCTTTGCATGGTTGTATGGTTTTAGCAACTCATCATCTTGTGACTGCTGGTAAGTGCACATATCAGAGTGATAATCAAGGTAGAATTCTGCTCTTAATTATACCCTTTGCGGCACCCTGAAATCATCAGCATCACACAGAGATGTCTGAATGCACAAATGAGGAAATGAGAAAAGTGTCAGTGAATGGAATTTGGTAAAACTTCTGCTCTGAGAGAGGTTCAGGAATTGAGTCTGGTTTTATGGACCTCTTGACAAAGGCAAAATTTGGTTTCTTTGCTCTTTTTTCCTGCCTCCTATAATTTATTTTTTCCCCCAGCATCTTCATCTTTCTCTGGATGTGCTCATTAAAAAAAAAAAAAAAAAAGACTGAGTGTCAGAACTACTAAAAGCTAACTCTGAAAACCAAGTAATAACTCATTTAAAATCTGCATCAAACCAATGCCTCCCACTAGCATTCTCCACAAATTCCTCCAAAAAATTAGGTGTTTCAACAAGAGTTGTTAATTAAACAGACACAATATGGAGCAAGAAAAGGCTAAGTGTTAAGGTCCTGCACCTGGGCAGGGACAATCCCAAGCACAAATACAGGCTGGGTGGTGAATGGCTGAGAGCAGCACTGAGGAAAAGGACCTGGGGATCTGGGTTGATGAAAAGCTCAACATGAGCCTGCAGTGTGCACATGCAGCCCAGACAGCAG
>VWZE01015468.1:142010-156458 GCA_013396675.1 Eubucco bourcierii | reverse complement strand
TCCCTCCCTGGAGGTGTTCAAGGTCAGTTTGGATGAGGCCTTGAGTGACCTGTACTAGTGGGAGGTGTCCCTGCCTATGATAGGGGATTGGAACTAGATGATCCTTGAAGGTCCCTTCCAACCTTACCATTCTATGATTCTATGACTCTATGTCTTATAGGTCTGAAACCTTCTCCCTTGTCCATCTGAAGTGCGCTCTGCAGTGTCTCAGTTTTCGTCCAGCAGGTCGTGGAGGGCAGAGGGAGGAGGAGTAAGAGAAATGGTAGGGTTTGCACTGGTTTTTTTCTCTCTAGTGACAACCTGTATTTGCCTCTGGGGCAAGGTGACTATTGCATGCTTTGGGGACATCAAGTTATGTATAAAACAATAAGAGAGATGCATTTCCCATGGACTACTTTGGGAGCAGCTTGCAGATTTCTGCAAGCAGATGGCATGATGTATATTAAATTATCACTTATGTTGGGGGGCTTTTTGTAAGGATGGAAGTGTCGTCTCCTGGTAGTTGTGCCAAAACTGCTCATGCCCAAACCAGCATTTTTGTATCCTTTCAGCTAGCCTGGAAAATATCTGAAGGAACGTGGCCTTCCCAAAGACAGGTGCAAATGGTATTATCTCATCCTTCTTTTGTATCTTTTAATGGAAAGGGGATGCAATTAAAAAAAAAAAAAAACCTGTTTATAAAAGAAGGGTCCAAAGTGGCATTAACTGAACTAAAGGCAAACGTCCCCCAGACTTCATTGTAAATCTCCTCCACTTGGGTGAAGGTTTGCACTGATGAACAGCAACAACGTGAATAAGTAGTGCAAACATGACTGGTAAAGACCACGAAGTCTAAAGCAAATGCTGAGTCATCAGCAATATTTTTAACCTCCCACACTCAGAATAGAAGGTACCAAGGGACTGTAATTACTGGGATATGACAAATGTTGAATTTTTAATGGCTACAGCTGTAGGACACTTCATCGCCCAAGAACACTGCTGCTGAAAGTCATAACCTTTGTTTAACCTATGTGCCTTGACTGTAAGTTATGCTCTGTGCATTTTGTCCATAGAAAATGTTGCTGTTGACTACCTAAAAGCTCAGTCCAGTTTTGCAGCTATCCAAAACACGTTTCCCCCTATTCTATTCCTCTCTGTAACTTGGACAGGTCTCCAAAGTCTCTGGGGTCTTATAGTCCCTTTTTTTCTGTGTCACTTGCAAATTTCTTACACTCATTTTGATGCCTTACACCATAAAATCGTCCCAACAGACTCTTCTGTGGATGATGTGCACTTTAATTGCCATCACAACACTGTTTTCTAACTAGCCTGGTAATTCTGCCTCAGCACCATGAAAACTGCATTCAACACTCCACACCTGCCCCGAGCTTCTTGTGGCTTTTGGATAGTCTGTCTCATTTGGAATTGCAAATTCCTATGGGGTAGAAGAGGTGGCAAAAACCCCACTGATGTCCTGGGGTGAAAATATTTAGATAACACCAGAATTTTGAGTATCTTTGATGATCTGGACCCCTGCTTTCCCATGCCTACCGTGCGGCAATATGCTGCACAGCAATTCCAATAAAGAACGGAATCAAAAGCCAGCACATCCAGAGGATGATAAAGAACATAATTTAACAGGCAGTCAGATATATTTTACATATGCTGTTAATTTATTTTCCTCCAAACAGAATATTACCTGGCATTTAATTTCCCTCCAGAACCCACATGCTGTCAGGAAATGTCCTGATATTTTTGTTTAAAACCGAGAAGCGTTTCAGGTGTCTCTTAATCCATTTTATTACAATTTCTCCTATGAAACTATCTCAACATACAACCTTTCCATTTACATCAGCACCTGAGTGTGCTTTGCCAAGCAATGACAGGCTGTGCTGCATATCTATTCCCAGAAGAGCTTTCAGTGTTGTGATTCAATAATCACCGTTATTGCTGGATGCCAGAGCAAAAATAAGATATCTGTGGCCAAATCCCGGCAAATTCCTCCTTCCTTGTAATGAAATAACTGTTTTATTTTGTTTTCATGTGCTTTTCTTAAGCGCAGAGGTGAGGAATCAGTTCTGGGTTCCTACAGACTGTCCTGGAGCATAGGAGTTGCCTTGTTGGTAGGACCAGCCTGGTGCAGTGGAGGAAGGAGCCCACAAGAGGGCTCAGGAAAGCAACCTCCATCCCTGGACCAGCATCCGTGGACCAGCATGCCTGGGAAGATGCTGAGCAGGGAGAAGCAGGGCGTTCTGGGGAAAGCTCCTCTGTTCAGACATGTCCACCACACTCCTTAAAATATCTTATCTAGGGCAAGGAAATAACCAAGCAGTTCAAAAGATGCAGCTTTTATTACCGTGGACAGTTTCATACAGCTATTTTTAATCTTTGTGCCCTTGTATTTCTTATAGACTTTATCAGTAACAGGGAACGTAGCGGAATGATAATAAATGATCACACTGAAAGCTTAAGAAGTTCCTTTTCAGTTTTATAACACTTGGCTGAGTGTCACATAAGCACATTTATAAAAAGCCTGCTGCAGCATTTATCATTAAGAGTTGATGGAATGCTTCAGGTTGGAAGGAATCTTTAAAGATCATCTAGTCCAACTCCCCAGGGACATCTTCAACTAGATCAGGTTGCTCAGAGACTCATCTAAGCTCACCTGGAATGTTTCCAGGGATGGGACATCTACCCCTTCTCTGGGAAACCTGTTTTACCACCCTCAATGTAAAAAAAAAAAAAAATTCCTTCTTATAGCTAGTCTGAATCTCCCCTTTCACTCTAAAACTATCATCTCTTCTGTTGCTACAGGCCTTGTTAAAAAAGATTGTCCTGATCTTTCTTATAGGCCCCTTTAAGTATTGAAAGGATGCAGTAAAGTCCTCCTGGAACAATCTCTCCTCCAAGCTGAACAACCCCAACTCTTTCAGTCTGTCCTTGTAGCAGGGGTGCTGCAGCCCCCATTTTTACTGCCTCCTCTGAACCTGCTCCAAGAGGTTCATGTCCTTGCATTGAGGGTTCCAGAGCTGGATGCAGTTCTCTATGTGAGGTCTCACAAGAGAGGAGGAGAGAGGCAAAATCACCTCCCTTGACTCGGTGGCCACGCTACTTTGGATTCAGCCCAGGTAGGATTGGCCTTTTAGGCTGCAAATGCACACTGCTGGCTCATGTTCAGCTTTTCACCCACCAGCACCCCTAAGTCCTTCTCTGTAGGGCTGCTGTCCATCCCTTCTACCTTCAGCCTTTAGTGATACTGGGAACTGCCCTGACCTTAGTGTAGGGCTTTGCACATGGTCTTGTTGAACCTCATGAAATTCAGTTGTGGTGGGGTTTGGTTTTTTTTTTTTTTTTCCTTCCCCCTTTTTCCTTCCCTAAACTGGGAAATCACCAGTATTAATTCTAATGGTTTCTTTTAGCAGGACAATGTAAGCCACTCTCTCATTTGATTTTATAAAGTCATCGGTGCGGCTGCACACAAACCAGTGCTGACTGACAGAGCCAAGGAATCCACCAGACACTCTGCAATGTTTATGTTGCATAATTTTCCACCAAAAAGCTTAATTTATTCCATTAGCTTTGTGTGTGTGTGTGTGGCTTTGCTGTCAGATGAAAACAGAATCACAAAAAAAGACACAATATTTTGACCAAGTGTATACCTGGAAGTAAAACAAGCTGCCAAAAATCCACATTAGGTGACATGCAAGACTTTTTTCCCACTATCTAATCTATTCCAAGTCAGCATGTGAGGAAAAAAAACAAAACAAAACACCACCTTTGTTTTATTTACAGAAGTGATGTTCTTACAGATTTTGAAGGTATTCTGTGTTGTCTCAATATGTCCAACGTGAGCTTGCAGATCAGAAAGCCAACGGTATGCTGGGCTGCACCAAAAGAAGCGGGGCCAGCAGGTCATGGGAAGTGCTTCTCCCCCTCTGGTCTGCTCTCATGAGACTGCACCTAGAGTAAACTCTCTCTAGCTCTGAAGCTCCTTACACAAAGACATGGCACTGTTAGAGTGGGTCCAGAGGAGGACCACAAAGGTGGTCAGATGGCTGGAACATCTCTCCTATGAGGACAGACTAAGAGAGTTGTAGTTGTTCAGCCTGGAGAAGAGAAGGGTCTGAGGAAATCTTATTTAGAGCAGCCTTCCAGTTTTTGAAGGATAGCTGTAGCCTATAGGATAGCTGTAGAGGGACTTTTTACAAAGGCATGTGGTGACAAGATGAGGGGTAATGGCTTCAAAGTGGGAAAAGCTAGACTTAGATCAGACAGAACTTCTTCCACCATGTGCATGATGAGGCACTGGACCAGGTTGCCCAGAGAAATTGTGGAATCTCCAAGCCTGAAAGTGTCCAAAGCCAGGTTGGATGGTGCCTTGAGCAATCTGGTCCAGTAGGAGATGTCCCTGCCCATGGCAGAAGGGTTGGAACTTGATAATCTTTAAGATCCCTTCCAACCCAAGCCATTTTGTGATTCTAAGATCAGCTGCAGAATTAATTATGGGATATTATGAAGGAAATCCAGTGATTTGGCCATTTGTTTCTATTTGCAAGCTAGATCTCATCACTACCTCCAGCGGAGAAGGGGTCTGTACCATTGCCTCACAGAAATGTTACCCCAAAGTATAAGGACAATTTAGTCCTTGATATCTTTTAACAGCTTGTATGGATTTGTGTGAACAGACTTAAGACTTTCAATGATTTGGAAGAACTTCAAGAAGACAAATATTTTCACAGATATGAATTTCCAGTCGGGGAAGAAAAAAAGGTCTTAGTAAAGGAGGGAACAGATCTTGGGGACTGTGAGACCAGTAAGGAAAATCTGGAAACAGAAGGTAAATTACTGCTTATGATTGGGAACGTGAAGGGTATTGTGCCCAATAGTCAATTTATTTTTAAATGGTTAAGTGTGTAGTATGAGTGACATTTAATGGGGTTGAAATTTCCTCTAAAATTCTGCAGTTTTTTTTTTTTCCCCCAGGCAAATAAAGGAAACAATTTCTGACTAGTTTCAGTGACCAAAAAAATCAAGTTCTTGACTCTAAGCACCCAGACGTGATCCTGGGCAACCAGCTCTGGGTGACGCTGCTTTAGCAGGGGGATTGGACTAGATGATCTCCAGGCATCACTCTCAACCTCTTACCACTTTGTGATTCTATGTGCAGGCAGCAAAACAAAGCCACATGTTGACCAGCTCTTTAGTGACTATCATGGACTCAAAATCTGAATCACAGAGGCAGGTAGGCAGGCAGATACCAAAATGTAGGTGTTGGTTTGAGTGAACACATAAAGACCAACGATAAAGTTCAAGCCTAAAGGTCCAGTGAAGGAAAAAGAGAACCAAGGGCCATACCTGCCAGTAAGAAAACTTGCAGAGAGTTTGACTGCTGTATTAGACCTTTTTTATTCATCATTGGTACAGTGCTATGTCCAAATGAAGAGCCTGTGTGAAGAGATGGTTTATATCTTGCCTTCTCCCTAGCATATATGCTAGACCCTTTCTATCATTGTTTTTGGCATCCCTCTGTAAACCAGGTTTAGTGGGTGGGAGCTGAAGCTAATCTAAAAATAAGGTGTGTATTTTTAACAGTAATCAAATATGGAATAAACCACTAAAGTCTGTGGAGGAGCTTCTTTCACTTCATGTTTTCAGATTAAAAAAAAGAGATTGTTTTTCCAGGAGATGCACAAAGCTCTCTTCATAGTGTGTTACCACAGAGACAGTTAAGGCTTTAGTGATTTCAAGTCAAGAGCAAATTCTGCTTAGTGGGGAAAAAAAAGCATCTATCCTAAACTACAAAGGCTAGTGAATTTAACTCAGGATTATGCACAGTAAGTCAGGTTCTGCAAACCCTCCTGTATTTCTTTTGAGCATGTCTCTAGGGTTCTAGT
Source organism: Eubucco bourcierii (assembly GCA_013396675.1). Taxonomy (NCBI): domain Eukaryota; kingdom Metazoa; phylum Chordata; class Aves; order Piciformes; family Ramphastidae; genus Eubucco; species Eubucco bourcierii. The sequence goes on along the minus strand of VWZE01015468.1, from coordinate 150,585 downwards.
GCAATGGGTTGCATTAAGAGTGTGACCAGCAGGTTGAGTGAAATTCTCCTTCCCCTCTGCACTGCCCTAGTGAGGCCACATCTGAAGTACTGGGTCAGTTCCAGGCTCTTCAATTAAAGAGAGACAAGGACATTTCACAGTATCACAGTACCACAGTATCACCAAGGTTAGAAGAGACCTCAAAGATCATCAAGTCCAACCTGATACCACAGACCTCAAGACTAGACCATGGCACCAAATGCCATGTCCAAACCCACCTTGAACACCTCCAGGGATGGTGACTCCACCACCTCCCTGGGCAGCCCATTCCAGTAGCCAATGACTCTCTCAGTGAAGAACTTTCTCCTCACCTCCAGCCTAAACCTCCCCTGGCACAACTTTTGGTGAGTCTAGCAGAGAGTACGAAGATGCTGAATACTGGAGCATCTCTCCAATGAGGAAAAGCTGAGACACCTGGGGCTGTTTAGCCTGGAGAATACTGAGAGGGGATTTCATTCTCATCAAAGGTGATGAGGGTGTCAAGAGGATGGGGCCAGATTCTTTTCAGTGGTGCCCAGTGATAGGACAAGGGGCAACAGTCACAAAAGAGACACAAAGGGTGCATCTGAACATGTGGACAAACTTTGTTCCTGTGAGGATGACAGAATGCTGGAACAGGTTATCCAGAGAGGATGTGGAGCCTTCTCTGGAGATATTCCAAACCTATCTGTAACACAGTCCTGGGCAACCTCCTTTTAGAGACCCTGTTTTAGTTGGGGGGGCGGTGTGTTGAACCAACAGGGGTCCCTTTCAACCACTACCCTTCTGTGATTCTGTGACTGGATGACTAGGAGGCTGTGTAGATCTCTGGCTGAAAGGACACAGAAAAGCCCACAACTCTTTTCTTCCTGCTCTCTCCCTTGAGCCTTAATTTTCCTTTCTTCTTCCTGATTTCCTTAAGATTTTTACCATACACTGTGAAATTGCCATGCTAGAAATACTGTGATTAACTACACAGGAATGCAAGTGCTGTAGAGGTGCCTAGATTAAAGCTTTTTTCCCCTGGTACACTTCATGCAGTAAATGCCTTAGTACATGGGAAGTCTGTGTTTCGGTGTGAAGCACAGCACACTACAAATAAAAAGATAATCATGTTCTGTTTGCTTGGACACAGATATCCAAATCAAGAAAACTTCTGCAAGTTAGAATGTGATTTGCAGACTTTCCCACTCAGACTTTAACCCGTGGAAGGAGTGAAGGGGATAATCCACACTTTCCTGAAATGTAAGTGGAATTCATTTAATTTCAAAAGTATTCTGTTTCCATGGAGCCCAAGAGTAGTAAGCACTCCAGTAAATCAGCAGTTTTTATCTGTTAAGTGGCATGATGACTTATTACTATTTAATACTTGGGTGCCAGTTGTGAAGCGGGAACACGGTGTGTGAAGTGCCATTCGCACACAGAATGGGAGACTGTTTCCTGCCCGGTAATAGCTGTAATCAGAACGCATCAACAGCCTCATGATTCGTCACTGCTCCAACCACTGCTTTGGGTTTCCATCACCAATCCTTCAGTGCCCTGCTCTGCCATTATCAGTTTCACAAAACAGATAGGAAATGACCTTCAAAGCTCATCTAGTCCAACATCTCTGCTGTCAGCAGGGGCAGCTTCAACTCAGAGCTCCATCCAACCTGACCTGGAATGGTTTCAGGGATGCAGCTTCTACCATCTCTCTAGACAACCTGCAGCAGTACCTCACCAACCTCAGTGTAGAAAAATTCTCCCTTGTATGTAGTCTCAGCCTGGAGAAGAGAAGACTCAGAGGAGACCTTACTACTCTCTACAGCTACTTGAAAGGAGGTTGTACCCAGGTTGCAGTTGGTCTTTTCTCCTAGGCAACCAGGGACAGAACAAGAGGACACAGCCTCAAGCTGTGCCAGGACAGGTTTAGGCTGGATGTTAGGAAGAAGTTCTTCACAGCAAGAGTGATTGGCATTAGAAGGGGCTGCCCAGGGAGGTGGTAGAGTCACCATCCCTAGCGGTGTTTAAAAGGAGACTGGATGAGGCACTTAGTGACACGGTTTAGTTAATTAGAAGGTATTAGGTTGGACTCTATGATCTCAAAGGTCTTTTCCAACCTGGTTAATGCTGTGATTCTGAGAATTTCCCCTCCTTTAGTTTAAAACCATCAGCCCTTGTTCTGTCACAACAAAAGCCCCCACTAAAAAAAACTGTTGTCATCTTTCTTACAGGTCCCTTTAAGCACTGAAAGGCCACAGTAACATACTCCCACAGCCTCCTCTTCTGAAGCAACTGAATGCAATGGGTGACAAAGCAATTTTTCACATAATTAATGTACCAGCAGGGACACCTATGATTTGAGAGATAAACATAATATAAATATTCAAACACAGCACCTATTGCATGGAGGATCATCTGAGTGGAGACAACACTGGCTTTTCAGCAGCTGGCAGTTCACAGCACGTCATGGCTCTGGAGGATCTCAGCTACTTCATCTGCAAGGTTGAACAGCCACACAGTAGTCTATTTTCCTGCCCTTCACCTCTGACTGACTTTGATTCATGCAAGGTGGCAATGAAAATATAACTTCACAAAGCAGCAGCAAGGATGCTGCTAGCAAAAGGTTCAGGCTCAGAGGTGGGTACATTAACCCTTAGAGGCAAACTCCATTGTCACAGATGCATTTTTTGGAGACACATTCTTGGCAGACAATGGAGTGAGTCTAGCTCTGTATGGTGAAAGAAGAAATGTAGACCAGTTACTGCCAGTATAAAACCAGTGGACGCCATCACCTGCAGTGGCTTAAAGCAAGAAAGCAATGGCAAATGTCAGCATGACTATGAATTGAGAGCAGGCATTTAGATGAAGAGGTTTTAAATGAAATTCACACTTAGCAGATGAGCATTTCTCTAACTTGTAGTGTCACAATACTTCCATTATTTACCGCACGCATCTTTGTGTTCACTTAAGGTGACAGATTTTCTTCAGGTTACTGCAGGCTTTTCTGGAGGTCTTCTCCAGTCCTGATCTCAGTGATTTTATCAAAATTTAACACAACTTGAAAAACAGACTGCATTGTGTGACTGTTAGTGTTCAGAGAACACAGGATCTCCAAAATGAGATGGGAGAGCTCTGACTCGTGTCCCCACAAATTTTTTTAAGCCTGACTCCTAAAACACAAATTTTGATCCTTTTAGAAGCATTTGGGACTTTTCAGGATTACTGTAAATATCCATCTCCTTTATAAAGATGAATTATATTCTGTCTCAGGAGTACAGCTGTGAAAAATCCAGTTTATCAGCTGAATCAAAATGCCTTTGTCACAGACCACTTCCTGAGAGACTTACCTGGCCCTTCCCTTACAGACTAAGCATTAGTCTATCATTTTCTCATCTTCTCTCCCAAGCAGCCAGCAAGCCAGCTTTCTCAAACCCCTTCAGATGAATTTTGGCACTGAATTGCTATCACATCCTTTCCACCCCTTCACTTCTTACTTGGGCATTACTTTTCCCTCCCGTATTCTGAAATTGTCAGTACAGAACCCCCTGCCCAGCTCACAAACCCCGTGGGATTTTGTACGAACTTCCCTTCTATCAACTGTAACTGTATGCACAGTATGAGCTTCAATTGTTGGAAAACCAAAATGCCTTTGTTTTATATTGTTTCCATAAGTCTTCTCCATTAGAAACTTGATTGTGCTATACACTCAATGTGCTGAATTACCTTAAAGAAATGGGTATCTTCCACAAGTACTTACAGCCTGTTCACTTTTTGCTTCTACGTTTTTATTGCAAACATGGGTGCAGACACATCTCTGGAGAGCATCTTCATACACAAAGCACTCTGTAGGACTGGGATGAGACAGAACACTGGTTAAGCACAGCATTACAGGAGGGCTGCATCTACCAACTACTAGAAAACAGTGGGAAAAATTATCACTGTACAGTAAAACATACTACTGCATGAGGAGCCTGCGTGGTATGTTTCTGTAACCATGTCTGCACAACCCCTTCCCTTCCTTAACTGGGAACGCAAGCCAGGGGGCGGACAGCAGCCATACGTACCTACTCTTAAGAAGGGCATGCAAACAAAAATCCTTCCTGAGGAAGAGCCCATGCAAAAATATACATGGTACAGTTAAGGAAGGGGAAACGCAAAGCAGAGATTCCACCACACAGGTGTTTGCGCCTCCAGGAGTAAGTCCAGAGGCAAAATTCAGCAGACAGCCCTGAAGGTCAGGGCTACTTCTGGGGCCGATGCATGGAAACCATAGCTGCTATCCCCGAGGGGTGCCAGCACGACCCAAGAGTGGCTGCAACACTCAGACCCAAAGGCACGAGGTGGTACTGGTGTGTGTCCGCCCACGGCAGTTGCTGAGGACACAATAGGGAGGCTGCTGCATCCTCGGGTGCACCGAGACCCCTGCACACACAGACTGGTGGGGGTGTGTCGCTCTCCAGCAGGACACCGGGCCCCGGACATCGGCGTGGGCTCCCTCTCCAGAGCGCGCAGGCCGCAGGAGCCTGGCTGCACGCGGAGTGACCCTCTACGGGCGCCGCGGACGCAGGAGCAGAGGGCAGAGAAGCCCCGGCGCTACCTGCCGCCGCTCGGTAGGGGGCGGGCCTCACGTTCCGCCGCCACGCGCCCGCCCCGCTGCCCGTCCCAAGGGCCAGCGCGCGCCGGGCCGCTCACCCCACCCCCACCTTCACCCCCCTGTCGACGCGGCCTATGCCCATCGGGGCAGATGCCGGCAGTGCCGCGGCGCCTCCTCCACGTGCTCCGCAGCTCCATCTTCAGGATGGGCGATTCGGCCTCCCGCCTTCCGCAGAAGGAAGAAGCGCTCCCCGGAAGGAGCCAGCGCATCGCGGTGGCAGGTAGGAACGGCCTCCGTCCCCTCTGCCGCGGCGCGGCGCGGCCCGCCCCGGTAGCAGCGGCTGAGCACAGAAAGAGCTATGAAGACGCACTGAGAGGGAGTAGAAGTGCCAGGCCTTTAAGTTGGCCCTGAGCGCATGCGCAGAGACCTCCTGGTGGGGCGGGCCAAGTCCGCTGCTGCGGCTGCGCCGGCGGCGGTGGCGCATGTGCGGGAGTAGCGGTGGTCTGTGTGTTGGGGGTGCGGCAGGGCTGTCGAGTGCGCTTCAGGTGCTGGGAGCGTGGGGCGTGCCCTGGCCGCGCCCTAGTTTCGCGACTCAGCTGTAGAACGGCGTTTGCGGTACACTCCTGTAAAAACAGGAATTAATCACAGTCCTAGCATGGTGCGGCTTGGGAGGGACCTTTGGGGATCATCTAGAGCAGCTCTGCTACTGCGTGCTGCATGGGTTGGGATCCAGACGGGTATGGAATCTCTCAGGAGGAGACCTCACAACCTCTCTGGGCAGCTATTCTGGTGCTCCACCGTCTTTAAAGAAGTTTTTTTTCTCATGTTCAGATGGAACTTTTTGGTTCCCGTTTGTGCCTCTTGGCGCTTGACTTGTTTACTGGACACCACTGAAAAGATTGTGGCCCCAGGCTCTTCGACCCCACCGTTTAGGCCCTGAGTGTTGAGATACAAGTACCCGATGGTGTTTTCAGCAGATCTGAGGCTTTTCGGTTGCCTAATCTCCCATGCTTATAGAGGTCAGACCAGAAATGAAACTGCAGTGAGTGCAGAAGTATTTCTACAGTAATTTACTGTTAAATCCATACTATGGAAAGCCAAAAAGTGGTTTGCCTGACATAACATCATGTGAGATGTAGAGCACAACCGAGCTGTTGTGTTGGAGGAGAGCTGGGGAAATGCCACTTCGTGAGAAACAGCTTGGTTTGTAATGCATAAGACCAAAAATACAGAAATCTCTGGCAGAAAGGAGTTAACAAAGGTTAGATGCAACCCTCACAACCTATAAATTCATAGAACCCCAGAATCACAGAATGTCAGGGGCTGGAAGGGACATTGAAAGATCATCCAGCCCACCCCCGCTGCCAGAGCAGCTTCACCTAGAGCAGATCATACAGGAACACATCCAGGCAGGTTTTGAATCTCTCCAGAGAGGGACTCTACAACCCCCCTGGGTAGCCCGTTCCAGCGTTCTATCACCCTCACAGTGAAAAAATTCCTCCTCATGTTTACATGAAACTTTCTATGCCTCAGCTTCCATCAATTGCCCCTTTTCCTGTCATTGGGCATCACGGAGCAGAGTCTGGCTCCAGCCTCCTGGCACTCACCCTGCATATATTTATAAACATTGATGAGGTCACCTCTCAGTCTCCTCCAGTCAGCACAGCCCCAGTTTCCTCAGGCTCTCCTCATAAGAGAGATGTTCCATTCCCTTAATAATCTTTGTAGCTCTATGGTGGACTCTCAAGCAGTTTCATGTCCCTCCTGAGCTGGGTGGGCCCAGAACTGGACACTCACTAGGGCAGAGGGGGAGGAGAACCTCTCTCGACCTACTAACCACAACCCTTCTAATACACTCCAGAATGGCATTGCCCGTCCTGGCCACAAGAGCACATTGCTGGCTCATGGTCAACCTCCCATCAACTAGGACCCCTAAATCCTTCTCCCTTTCACTGCCTTCCAGCATGTCAGTCCCTAACGTATACTGATGCCTTCGCTTGTTCTTTCTCAGGTGCAAGACTCTACCCTTGTCCTTGCTGAATTTCACTACATTTCTTCCTGCCCAGCCCTCCAGCTTGTCCAAGTCTCGCTGAATGGCAACACAGCCTTCTGGTGTAGCAGCCACTCCACCCAGCTTTGTGTCATCAGCAAACTTGCTGGCAGTGCACACCATGCCCTCATCCAGGTCACTGATGAATATATTGAACAGAACTGGTCCCAGTACTGACCTCTGTGGGACTCCACTAGTTACAGGCCTCCAACTAGACTCTGTCTCATTGACCACAACTGTCTGACTTCTTTCCTTTAACCAGTTCTCAGTCCACCTCACTACCTGATCATCCAAACCACACTGCCTCAGTTTTGCCAGAAGGATGCTGTGGGAGACAGTGCTTTACTGAATAAAGAAAGTGCTTTACTGAAAAAAGAAAGTGCTTTACTGTAATAGAGATAGACCACTTCCACTGTTCTGCTGTCATCTATTCAAGCACAATAAACTTCTCTGCTCAGCCCTATCAATGAGTGATACTTTAGTAATATCACTGAGGTTGGAAGGGACCTCATCAAGTCCAACACCCCCTGCCAAAAGCAGGGTCACCCAGGGTAATTCACACAGGAATGCATCCAGGTGGATTTTGAAAGTCTCCAGAAAAGGAAACTCCACAACCTTTCTCGGCAGCCTGCTCCAGTGATCTGTCACCCTCACTGTAAAGAAGTTTCTCCTTGTGTTGAGGTGAAACCTTCTATGTTCCAATTTGCATCCGTTGTTCCTTGTTTTATTACTGTGCACCACCAAAAAGAGATTGGCCTCATCCACTTGACACCTGACCCTTAGATATTTATAGACATTGATCAGATCCCCTCNATCCAGGTGGATTTTGAAAGTCTCCAGAAAAGGAAACTCCACAACCTTTCTCGGCAGCCTGCTCCAGTGATCTGTCACCCTCACTGTAAAGAAGTTTCTCCTTGTGTTGAGGTGAAACCTTCTATGTTCCAATTTGCATCCGTTGTTCCTTGTTTTATTACTGTGCACCACCAAAAAGAGATTGGCCTCATCCACTTGACACCTGACCCTTAGATATTTATAGACATTGATCAGATCCCCTCCTCAGACTAAACATCCTCAGGTTTCTCCGTCTCTCTTCATAGGGAAGATGCTCAAGACCCCTAATCATCCTTGTCACTCTCTGCCAGACTCTTTCCAGCAGGTCCCTGTCTCTCTTGAACTGGGGAGCCCAAAACTGGACACGGTATTACGGATGTGGTCTCAGCAGGGCAGAGTAAAGGGGTAAAAGAACCTCCCTAAACCTGATTGGCACACTTTTGTTGATGCACCTCAGAATGCCATTTGTCCTCTTGGCCACAAGGGCACATTGCTGTCCCATGGAGAACTTGCTGAAAGACCTCACACTTTGCATAAATATATTTATATTTGTTTTTCATTTTTATTTTTTAGCTTTCCTCTTTATTTCCTCATTTTTCTCTCTTAGTCAGGTGTGACTTGCTATTCTTCAGCCAACATAGTGAACTGGTGAAGATGTCTGAGTACCACTCCAAGTAGAAATGACAGAGTTGGTCATGAACAGGCTGGTTTCAATGCAAACACTACAGTCTAGTTTTAATTTTTATTGTTTTATTTTAAATCTCCCCTCTTCCCCATCTCCCTCCCTTCCTCTCCATCTCCTCTTTCCCTCATCTTCCTCTTTTCATCTCCCTCTCCATCCTTTTCCTCTCCATCTCCCTCCTTTCAGCACCACCTCCCTTTTCCACCATATCTGCCCCTTTCCCCTTTTTTCCCCCAAACCCAGAGCACCTGGGTCCAGTTGGAGTCTCCTCCCACCCCAGGTGTGACCACTTTGCCCTCCCCGCCCACTCCCCTTTTTAATGGGCCCCAGGAAAGGCAGTGTCTAAGCTTGCCCAACTGGGCAGAGGGATTCTTCTCCCACTCGTTGCTGGTGAGTACCCATGGTGCACACTGGGTGA
>VWZE01015468.1:115341-136681 GCA_013396675.1 Eubucco bourcierii | reverse complement strand
CATGTGCACACTGCAGGCTCATGTTGAGCTTTTCATCAACCCAGACCCCAAGGTCCTTTTCCTCAGGGCTGCTCTCAGCCATTCACCACCCAGCCTGTATTTGTGCTTGGGATTGTGCCTACCCAGGTGCAGGACCTTGCACTTGGCCTTGTTGAGTCTCATGAGATTGGCCTGGGCCCACCTCTGCAGCCTGTCCAGGTCCCTCTGGATGGCATCCCTGCCCTCTAGCAAGAGGACATTTTCACATTTCAGTTTACCTTTCTAATTCAGGAGAGTTAATTACTCATTTCTTCATTCTAAGCCACAATGTTTGCCTTAGATACACTCAAGCCATCAATTTCCAGAAATTATTGAATTTCTTTAGAAGTTCACTGCATGTGTTGAGTTGTAGATCAGAAAGGGTGCAGAGTATGTTTCTTTGTGGAAGCACCTCACCCTCAGTGATTATTTATTATCATAGAATCAAGAAATGCTTTGTGTTGGAAAGGACCTTAAAGATCATGCAGTTCCACCTGCTGTGGGCAGGGACATCTCCTGCTAGAGCAGGTTGCTCAAGGCCACGTGCAACCTGCCTTTCAACAATGCTCCACAACTTCTCTGGTCAGCTTGTCCCACTGCCTCACCACCATCATAGATCAGGCAGGGTTGGAAGGGACCACAAGGATCATCTTGCTCCAACCCCCCTGCCATGGGCAGGGACACCTCACACTAGACCAGGCTGTCCAGAGCCTCATCTAGCCTGGCCTTAAACACCTCCATGGATGGGGCTTCCACCACCTCTCTGGGCAACCCATTCCAGAGTCTCACCACCCTTATGGTGAAGAATTTCTTCCTACTGTCTGGTCTAAATCTAGCTTCTAGTTTCAAGCTATTACCCCTTGTCTTCTCACTACATTTTTTGTAAAAAGTTCCTCTCCAGGTATCCTGTAGGCCTCCTTCAAATGCTGGAAAGTTGCCATCAACAGCCTCAGGTATCTGCCATGAGACTTCTCTTCTTCAGGCTGAACAACCCCAACTCTCTCAGCCTGCTTTCACAGCAGAGATGCTCCAGCCCTGTGATGATATTCATGGCCCATCACTGGACCCACTCTAACGGTTCCATGTCTTTCTTGTGTAGGGGCTCCAGTGGTGGGCACACTCCTGCAGGCAGGGAGTCCTAGGTAGTTCTCCTTCCAGAATGCTCTGACCATGCTGGTTTTGATGCAGCCCAGCATGCAGCTTGCTTTCTGAGTTGGAAGCACCTACTATTGGTTTATGTTGAGCTTTCCATTAACCAGCACTCCCAAGGCCTTCTCCTTAGGACTGTTCTATATCTGTTCCTCCCCCAGCCTGTGTTTCTACTTGGGACCCAGGGGGAGGGTTATCTGAAAGACAATTTCTGAAATTTATGGTTCCAACATCTTTACAAGTAGGTGTGAAATAAGTGTGAGATGAATTTACTTGGAAATCTTCTCTGTACTAACATGCCGTGGCTTCTTTCTCTCTTTTTTTATTTCTAATTTTTACACCGTGTCAGTTTTGTGTATCTCATCACTAAACAGTTAATTTTCAGGCCAAGTCTAAAACTGTATATACTGGGCTGTCCTTGGAAAACCAGGAATTGCTTTCTAACTACTACTCAATTGGACATTAGGAAAAATTTCTTCGCTGACAGGATTATCAAGCCATGGATCAGGCTGCCCAGGGAAGTGATGGAGTCCCCATTCCTGGAGGGATTTAAAAACCATGTAGCTGTGGCCTGGCAGTGCTGGGTTAATGGTTGGACTTGATTATCTTAAAGGTTGTTAAAGATAAAAATTTTTGTGGTTCTATGATTTACATTTTGGAAGATGTTGCAAGGAGAAGTAAAGTTTTAGTCAATCTAAGGACTTATTTTTTTATTGTTTGCATGTACTTTTTGCTCTTGGCAACTGGTAAACAATAAAAAGAAAGTGATCAGCACACATGATGCTCTGTAGATTAAAAACATACAAGAAATATGTTTGCAGAACTGCACATCCAACTGTCAAACGCTCCTCAAGGTACCACCACCCCAATGAAAAAGCCCTGCGTTGTGTTATCACCACTAACTGCACAGCAATAGGAAGGGCTAAGTCATCTATAAACCAAGCAAAAAATGAAAGAAGAAAAAAAAAAAATCTCTTGTTTGGGTCCCTAGAGTTGCTGGAGGGCTGCTTAGCATGCGGCTCACAGTTGGATGTGTGCGCTGGCATGAAGCGGTGCTGCACAAAGCTGTACCCCCAGGGCTGTGGTGGGGCGGGTGCGGAGGAAGGTCTCCCCAGGGTTTCTCCTGGCAACAGTGCAGGTTGCTGGGAAACAACATTGCTTAAACGGGAAGAAACTTTACCCAACTGGCAGCCTCTTGAATGCAAATAAGGCTTGAAGGAGACTCCTCTTACTGATACTCTCATTTCCCTCTCTGAAATAAAAAAATTGAATCCAGAGGTTCTTTATGCAGAGGATTATGTGTGAATGCTGCTTTGCAGAATCATTTAAAGTTATGTAATAAAAGAGGATAATTGTTTCTAGTAAAAGGTAGTGGCATGGATGGCACACAAAGATTCAACAGCTCCTTGTTTTGTAAAGGGATGTAATAGCTGAATTTGCCAGATTTATGTCACTAAATAAACCTGTCAGTTGTGAGAGTTAAACAGAAGGGTTATATGTGCAAAGGTTATTTTTTTCACTAGAGAATATTCTGTGTTATTTTGTGTCAGCCCTGGGGTATACTGGACTACTTTGGCTAACTGTGGCCATTTTTATTTAGTGGAATTATTGTGTGAATGATATTGACTTGACATTTGGGTAATGTTGTGATTTTGACTCAGCAGGCTGAGAGAAACACCTCAATTTCTTCACTCGATTTGCATACTGCTATTTAAAAGTGTTTTTTTTTTTTCCTTGATTGCAAAAGATCCATGCTGTCAGCTATGTCTTCAGTTGTGTCTATATAATTCAGGTAAATAAATATTATTCTTTTTCAGTATGACTTCATTATCACAGTAGCACAAAGTTAGCATACCCAGGGTAGGCTAAGTTGTAAATGTTGGGGTGCTCACATACAAGTAGGCATTGCTAAAATCCTATGTGGTGAATCAGGTTGTGTCCCAGATCACAGATATGACTGTAACACTGTTATGATGAAATTGTGTGGCTGGCAGAGATGTGACGTTAGGTTGCCCATTGCTCCTTCTGTTTCCACACTAGAGAGGAGTGTTGCTTTTGCTTTATGTCATACCTGCTAGAGAACTGGGAGAGAGACTGTGGAATCTCCTCTGGAGACTTCCAGACCTGTTTGAACACAATCCCAGGTAACCTGCGCTGGTTGGCCTTGTTTTAGGAGGGAGATTGGGCTAGATGATCTCCAGAGATTCCTTCTAACCCCCACTGTTCTGTGAAGGAGCTATACATATCCTTGGATTGCTGCTCCAAGTGCTACTACAGCAAGAGACAGTTGTACTGTCACAGGTAAACAGGCACTTGTGTGCTTAATTCATCACATGGGGAAAGCCAGAAGGCTTTAGGTTAGCCCCAAAGTGGTCAGGCAGCTGGACTAGATGATTGTCGTAGGTCTCTTCCAACTGAAATAGTCTAGTCTGTTCTACTCTGGTCTGATCTAGTCTATTCTCATACAATAGGTGGCTTTTAAAAAAAAAATAATAAAATCCACAATCATACTTTTCAGCTCAGTTGTTTATGGTATTCTTAAGGAAACAGGGTAACTGCTGTGGAAACTCATTCAGGCTAGACCTGGTCACAATTTACGTTATGGTTACGTGGACAGATCAGTTCAGTGTAAGCCAGGTGTGGATTTACAACATAATAACTACTCCAGGTACCTGCCTGCATGGCTGCCTTTGTTCAGTGAACACAGAGTAATCTGTCTTCATTTGACTGAAAGGTAAACTCTGTTACATTCACTTCAGAGTGAAAAAAGTGCAGTTACTGCAGAGAGATGCTCTGATATGGTGGGTATTTTGTTTGTGTGAATCATTTTTGTCTTCTCTGTTTTTTCCCCAGAATAGCACGACCAAAATTAATTGAGGGAATAACAGTATTTGATGACCTGCCTCTGTAGTTGGTACTGACTGTAAAGCCTTGGGATTTTTTTTCTTTTCCTGGTTGCCCTGAATAAAAAGGTCTTTGAATGGCACAGAATCAAATTCCTCCCCTCCCCCCTCCTTTTAATTTTTATTTTATTCTTAATGTTAAAAGCCTGGAAAGTGAAGTTGTTCACACACAGAACTGTAGAAGTGCAACAATTTAGCTGCCTCACAAGCCTTAGGAAGTACAATAATAAAACTCCTCATCCTTTAACTGGTTCAAAGGAATCATAGAATCCTAGAATTGGTTGCAAAAGACCTTTAAGATCATAAAGTCCAAATGTTAACTGACTCTACCAAGTCTTCTGCTAAAGCATACCTCTTAGCACCACACCTCTGCATCTTTTACACACCTCCTGGGATGGTGATTCAGCTAGCTCCCTGGGGAGCCTGTTTCAGTGTTTGCTAACCCTGTCAGTGAAGAAGTTTCTTCTGATGCCCAACCTAAACCAGCCCTGGTGCAACTTGAGCGAAGGTGAAGAGACCAACAGCCACCTCCCTCCAGCCTCCTTTTGGGAAGTCTCCCCTCAGCCTCCTTTTCTCCAGACTAAACCACCCCTGTTCCCTCAGTCACTCCTCAGAAGGTTTGTGCTCCAGACCTTTCACCAGCTGGTCGTGCTCCAGCACCAAAATGTCCTCCTTTGGGTGAAGGGTCCAAATCTTAACACCATATTCAAGTTGTAGCCTCACCAGTGGTGAGTACAGGGGTTCCTGTAAATCATCACTTTATTTACCTGATACAGTGCTTTACATAAAGAATTAACTTGCATAAAAAATTAAATTGCACAAAGACTGACCTTACACTGGATTACCCTAAGGCAGATTTGAGGTTGGCTGAATGTTTTGGCTGTTAACCTTTGTTTCTTAGTCCTTTTGTGTTTCTTTGCTGTGTTTATTTTGGTATCTTTCAGCTCAAAAAGCTGCTGTGGTTTAACTTTTTTCTTCCTGTCAAATTAATGCCTTCAGATTACAGTGGTGCACATTGCCTTAACTTTGTTTGCTGTAATTTTTATTACATTATTTTTACTTTGCAACCATCAAACTGTTTGACTTTAATTTGTTGTGTAATAGACCTTATTTTATCTTTGCATGCTGATGTTTTATTTAGCCTGTAGAATTTCAGTGGTATGGATGTTTGTGTGTTGCTCTTACTTTATTACTTGCAAATTTTTATGACACATAAGGATTTAAATTTCTAGTACAATTAAAATAATACTCATAAATAAGAGTCCTTAGTTCAAGTAAGACTAAAATCTCTTCAATATATAATGCTGTGTATTGCCATTTCTCATATGTTGCTCGCAGTTAACTCCTGTTGCAGATAAGTGAGATTTGAGTTAGTGATATTTCATCCACCTGGGTGAATTCCAGCCCTAGTTTTGAGGATGGGATCTTATTTTCTGAAGAAAAAATATGGCCAAGAGGATTATATCTGTTTTATTGTAATTTGGGCTTGGTTTTTCAGATATTTTACTTTCCAGGAGCCTCCAAAAACATATTAAGGACCGCTCAAATTTCAGGAATGACTGAGAAGTAGAACTGTAGTGTGAACTAATTTTCTTTGTGTCCCTCAATTGAAGACAGAAAACTCCTCTTGAGGACGTATGGCATGTCTGGGAGTGGAGATTTGATGCTTGAGGCACTGGCTGATAAATTGTGCTAGGAGCCCAGTGAGAAAGTGGAAATGTCATGTAAGGAGTGCTTGTTCTGATTAGACAATGGAAATGCTCATAGAAAATCTAAAGATTACCAGCAACAGAACATTTGCCATGTTCACTTTACAAAGGAGATTCTGCTTCTGAGAAGCTCTGATGCTGTTGCTGTCTGAATGTGGTTCCTGTTTAACACGCTGTGTAGAGCAGTGAAGGGATTTGGGTAGGACCTTATACCTTATTGTTGATTAATACCTTTGTTTTGTTTACATTTCTTGCTATTTGATTTAATTTGATTCCTTGTGACATTTTTTGCCACAGAATCACAGAATGGTGGGAGTTGGAAGGGACCTCTCCAGGTCATCTAGTCCAAACTCCTTGCTAAAGCAGTTACCCAGAGCAGCTTGCCCAGGATTGAGAGGTGGAGACTCCACAACCTCTCTGGGCAGCCTGCTCCAGCGCTCCATCGACCTTAAAGGAAAGAATTATTTCTTTATATTTAAATGTAACCTCCAGTGTTCTACTTTGTACCCATTGCACCTTGTCCTGTCACTGGGCACCACTGAGAAGAAACTGACCTCATCCTTTTGATCCTGCCCTTTAGCTGTTGATCAGAACTGAGATGATCCCCTCTGTCTGCTCTTCTCCATGCTGAAGAACTCTGGGTGTCTCAGCCTTGCCTTGTCAGAGATGCTCCAGTCCCCTCATCATCTTTGTTGTCTCTGTTGGACCCTCTCCAGTAACTCCTTGTCTCTCTCATGGTCATGTGTATGTTATGTTGTCAGAATGATAAATGGTAAATCAAAGTGGTAATTGGTCATCTGCCAAGGAGAAGACAGTCTGTCCTGCAACAAAGTGTCACGGTTTAACCCCAACTGGTGACTCAGACCCACTTAGCTCTTCACTCACTCTCCTGCCCTGGCGCCCTCACAGGAAAGCATTTTGTGTGCATGTTCAGAAGGAACATTCTGTGTTCCAGTTTGTGTCTACTGCCTCTTGTCCTGTCATTGGGCACCACTGAAAAGAGTCTGGCCTCATCTTTGTGACTCCTTTCCTTGAGATGTTGTTAAGGTTCCTTTACAGTCTTCTGTCCAGGTGAAACAGTCCCAGGTGTCTCAGCCTTTGTCTTCATGAAGTTACTCTGGTTCCCTCATCATCTCTGTAGCTTTCCTCTGGACTCTTTCCAGTAGTTCCCCGTCTTAGCCCTGGAAGGAAAGGACACATCAGGACTGTGGGAGACCCAGGCAACAATAAGGAGAAAAGTAAATTGTAGAAACTTGTAGGGGAGTGAGGGGAAAAAGAGGCAGAGAACATGGAAAGAAGTCCCTAAACTGGAGGTCTGAATAAGGTTGTGTATTTTCTTATTGTCTGGAGGATATTGAGTTAAGTGGGGCACTTATTTATGGGAGGGAGAAGAAATTTGTTATGTTGAGATTTTGCCAAGATGCATCTTGGAAGGTGTCACAGTGGTGGAAGCAGTTACAGTGGAGTGGAGCAGAACTGCAATTACAGAGACTTTAAGAGAAGAGGAAATTAGGGGAGCTACATTAAACCACACATTTAAAAAAATGTTTTATGAGAGGAAAAGTGTAGTTATTTCTGCAAGTGAGATCCATGTGATTGGAGGAGTACATGCTGAGAGAGAAAATCCTGTTAGTAAGACTTCTTGGAGAAAGTTCTTGTCTAATAGGGAGTATACTTGTTCTTCCTGCCTTACAGTCAGTAAGAGTAATGAAGGAATAGTTAAGATTGTTCATCTCTGTTGGAATGTGTCCTGATTTGAGCTACAACAGAACTAATTCTATCCAGGGATTTTACTTCTCAGCTCAGTCTTGTCTCAGTGATGACACTTTCTGAAGCTAAGGGCATGTTTGCACAGAGAGTGGCTGCTGCTAGCAGTGACAGTGCTAATGCTTAGTTACTGCCAAGGACTGGGTTGCAGAAGGGCTCTTGCTTATACTTGATGTTTGTGCTTGATTTTATACTTGATGCTGATAACTTGACATTTATGTCTGGTACTGAGAATTGGGGTGCAGACCAAAGTCATTGCTAAACCTTGTGTGCCATGTTGGGGGTGCAATAAGTAAGAGATGGGACCTTGTGGAGAGGAGCAGACAGCACAGGTAACCCTCAACTGACCAGCAAGGGATTCCATTCCATTCTGTGTATGTAATACTCAGTGTAAAGCTGAAGGATCACAAACCTCTTGTTCATCTCATGAGTTTCTGCATCCAGTTTCAGAATCCATGTCCTGAATTTGTTTCCCATCTGGTCCAGTCTGGAACTTCCCTGGTGTCTGTGACAGCATCACTAATGATGGTGACATCATTGCCATCAGTGAGTTGGGTTCAGTATTGGTTTGTATCTATTGTTATACATTTAATTTTAGTGTTATTGTTTTCATTCAGTCTGCTTTAGTTTGCTATTGCAGCTTCTAAATCTCTCTCCTTATTCCCTTCTTCTTCCCCTTTGGGAAGGGAGAGGGGTTCATAGAGACCATCTGCCACCCATTTAGTAGCCAACCCATCCCTAACCCTTGACAAAATGATTTATTTTTGGAGTATAGCTAAAATAATGTGTTGTCAAAACACAGAGATTTTGAAGGAAAACTAATTAGAAGATTACTTTCTAACAGAAACTGCTGAAGTAGCATAGCCTTTTTTAGAGGTAATCCCACTGACGGGAACTTCTGCGAGATCTTTTTGTTCCCCTGTTGATGCCTGATGGTCTTTCAGTAAAGGCAAACTGACACATGAGAGTTTTCTGTCAAGTGCACAAAGAAATAAAAAAGTTATACATAGGTATATTTCCCCCCCCCCCCATTTGACCTGTCATAATGATGTGAGGTGCTAATTGAAACGAGAGGATGTGCAATATTTTGAGGCAGAATTACGATTTTAAAATGAATGATGTTTCTTCTGGTGTTGGGAAGCTATTGGGAAAACCATGGATAGTGCTGTTACTGTCATTGGAAACAAGACAAGTGGAACCTCAGGAGGATGTCTGCTTTAGCCACGTCTCTGAAGGTCAGATAATCAACCTAGTTATAAAAAGTGCAGTAATTAAGATTTTCACAATCTCTTGCAGAATATAGGAGTTATCTTTAGATAGTTTTTTTTCTTAAGGCTTCATAGAATCATGGTGGAGATTGGAAGGGACCTCTGGGTATCTGTTTCAACCTCCCTGCTAAAGCAGGGTCACCCGGGGGAGGTTTCCCAAGATTACATTCTAGTGGGTTTGGAATCTCTCCAGAGGAGACTTCACTATCATTCTGAAGAGCCTGTTTTCAGGGCTCTGTCACCCTCACAGGAAAGAAATTTTCCCCACACGTTCAGATAGAACCTCCTGTGTTCCAGCTTGTGCCTGTTGCCCTTTGTGTTGTCTTCTCTTGGCTCAACAGCTTCAGGTTTCTCAGGTTGTCCTTGAAAGAGGAGCACTTCTGTACCCGTGTTATCTTTGTGGCCTCTGCTGGACCATCTCCAGTCATTCTTTCTTGAACTGAAGAGCCCAGAACTGGACTAAGTTTGCCAAATGTGCCCTCACTAGAGCAGAGGGGAGTTGGAGGAGAACCTCCCTTGACCTGCTGTCCACACTCTTCCTAGTGCATTCCACGTTAATTTGTGCTAGGTCTTTTTCGTTTTGATTGAACTTGTTGAGTTCTTGTCCTACTCACTGTACCTAAACAGACCAATTTCTGTTCTCCTTTTTAGTTCAAGTATTTGAAGGCTGCTGCTGATTTTCTTATTGATTCAGTAGCTGTGGTGTGTGGGATTTAGTGAGGTTTCAAACCTGAAGTTTAAATACCAGCCTACAGGTATCTCAGTGTGGATGTGGGAGCTCCTGTTACATTCCCTGGAGTGAAGCTTAGAGACCTTGTTTTATAGGATCAACAAATGGTTGAGGAGAGCAAGAGAAACAAAATCTGTTGATACATTTGCTAGAAAGAAATGTTGATCCAGCAAGTGAATACTTGGTGTACCATGGATGTGCATCTGGTGCAGTGATGGGACAGAACAGAGTTCCAGCTTACCTTTGGCAGTTGTAGGTCATAAAGTAACACTTAAATCTCCATAGCTTTCTTACCCTGAGAAACAAAGCCTGTGCCTTCTCAAGGAAAAATGTTTTGACTCCCTTTTTAGTCAAGTCAACTTTACTTGACTCACTTTTGGGAAGATTGTGTCACTAAGACCCTAAGATCCAACATAACCCCCAAACATCTGGAATTCTATGTTGAGTCTGTTAACAAAAAGAAGTGGTATCTGTAAACTTTAATACACTTAATGAAGTGGGTTTTTTCCCTGCCTAATTTATTTTGCTCATTAATGTAATGCCTATGTTTTTAAAGTTGGTATTTTGCCTTAGCAAATAGCTTGAAGATAGAAGAAAGTTTATTCCTTTAGTACTCTTCATATGAATTCTGTTGTTTAAAATCTCTTGCATGAAGTTCCAGTTATGTTTTTCTATCCATAAAAGTCTTGTAAAGTATCAAAGCTGTCTTCCACCCAGATTAGTGCTGAACCCTTTCTCCTAGGAATACCACAAGAACTTGTATTTTCGAATGAATAAATGACATCATTGACTTCTATGACTGTCTGGAGATTGCTAAAAATTTTTTGTGCATGAGCTGGGATTGGATTTAGCATTAATTTTCAGCTGATTTTCAGTGATGGGGGAATTGATAAGAGTGAGTAGTTTTCAAGCTGGAGTTTAGAAAGTTAAGGCGCTCACGGCTTCCGAATGTGATCTTAATTCAGATCTATACATCTGCTCCTGGCATCTTCCTGAGATTCTCAGGAGGGACTGAAAGCATAGTATTTGGTGCTTATTAAAATTACACATACGCCCGCCTTCAAAAGAGTCTTGATTTACTGCAGGTTGTTGGTGTGTCGCATGCGGACATTTTTAGAGAACAGATTTCTTATCGCTGCGAACAGTGAATGGCTTCCAGTGCTCCACAATCAGCAAGCAGCAATGTTATATCCATTGTGAAAGGTAGGAAACCATGAAATCTATAAGCCTGTTTGGCAGAAGAAGCGGTTGTTGGTGCCAAGATTTGGTTACTGACCCACAGTTTCCTGTTTTTAAATCTATTAATTGATTCGCAAAGAGCATCTTTTGGAAAACAAGAACTCAGACTGGCACAGGCTGGAGCTCCGCCAAGACTGCTCGGGAAGGTTGCCATGCTGGGAGCGAGCGAGGGAGAGAGAGAGCGAGTGAGAGAGCTGAGGAAAGAAAAAAAAAAAAGGCAAGACTTGGCACGGCTCAGTCAAATCAGCTTCTTTTGTCTGCTTTCTCGGCTTGAGCTTCAGGAAAGAAAACCATCCTGGGGTACAGTAAAACTCAGAACTTTTTGGTTTTCAAACTTGGATAGCTTTCTAAGTCTCTTGGGCTGTCTGGAAGTGGTGGTACATTAAATGACGTTCAGTGACCAGTGATAAGAGAAATAAAAAAGGAAGCCTTCACAATGTCAGTTTATACATAAGGGAAATACGATATTTGATTTTGATTTTTTTTTTTGGGTATGTCTGATTAAACTGTGAGGGTGCCGAGAAACTTGGAAGATTACAGAGGGAATACCTAAATAAAAGGGAGAATGTTCATCTTTTTGCAACAACAACAACAACAAAAAGTTTGCATCGGCATGAAAATGCTTTAAAACCAAATCAGACCTCCTGCGGAATATGCTCAGGATGGGAATTTCAGCGTTTCTCTCGCATGTGCTGCAGAAACGAACTTTTAATGGAACCTCCTTAAAGATTTCATCTGACCCAGCAATGAAGTAAGAGTAGAGGCAAAGTTGTGACATCTTAATGTCAAAGTAAGTATGTTATGAAAGCAACAATATTTGTTTTTGCTGCTTTGTGCAGTCCTAACTCCATCTTCTAGCTGTTAGTGACAACACTGAAGACTCAGGGCAAGCCGAAAACACCCAGACTACGCCTGAAGGGCAAGAAAAGAAATGACAGCGTGGTTGTTTTGCTACTGCTCTAAAACATTTTTTTCAAGTGCATATTACTAGTGACTGTATGAAACTGTGCAATTTTCCACTTGGAGAGGAAATCAGAGATGGAAAAAGAGTGACTTCTTCCAAGTGAGCTATGTTTGAAGATGACAGAGCTGGGTTTGAACCGATGACACTGGATATAAATTCTTCGGTTTGTAGCTACAGTACCTGTTTGCTGTAAATTGTGAGAGAATCTGCTCTTTTCTCATACGTGGATTAAACAAATCTGTGATGACTGGAGCATGGATGTCTTATTTCAATAAAATGAAGGACCTAACAAACCATTGTTTGTTTTCTCCAAGGGTGCCTGGATTTTCAGGGAGACAGGTCCCTTATTTCTGATTTCCTAGAAACAAATGCTAGTATACTGCCTCTTAGGCCTGGATGTGGTTGGATTATGCTACTTCTGCTGTGACAATCAGCATTGTTGTTTCAGAGAGTAACTGTAAGCGTAGATTGTTATGGATCGTCTTCACTTAGAGTAAGTATTATACTATCCTTAAAGATTAGATTGTTCAGCTTGTAAGATGTGCAATTTCTAGCATGCTGCAGAAGTACATTTGCCTAATTCTTCTGTGCTGAAGGGGAGTAAGAAACAACATTAATGAAAAGCATTTTGTGTTTGTATTTTAACTGTACCTTGTGGCATTTTGATTAATAGGCTACTAGAATTAACTGTAGGTCTTTTTGATTACGTAGAAGAACTTGGGTTACTTAATATTACATTAAGTTAGGTTTGTAGCAAGATGTGTCATATTTTTACTACCCTTTTGAAAGATGCTGTCGTTAAATCATGGCTGAGATGGTGTTGTGATTGCCATTTGCTGTCCTGAAACCTTTTAACGTGGTGTCTTAGTGATTTTTTTTTTTGAAGGAAGTATCTCTATCACTATAAAACCATCAACCTTGTCTGTTTAAATCATTGAAAAATGTATTCTACAAGTCTCTGGTAAAACAGACATCTTGCCACAGATTACAAATGCTACTAGGTGGAAGGAAAAATGTTTGCAGTGGTTTGCTTTGGTTTTCTGTGTGGTTAGCTGCTGCGTTGTTCATTCCTGCACAGGCATTAACATGTGATGTGATCAGGGAAACAGAGAGATGTGATGGCTGTTAAGTTTACAATCACAAGAGTGTAGCAAGTTTGTCTGTTGGCACATTCTGAGGTGAATTCCTTGTGTTTCTTAGAAATAATGTTGAACCTGAAAACATGGTGCTGTTTTTCTTTTATCATGACATTTCAACCCAAATTTTTTTTACGGGTGTCCCTATGAAAAGTCACAAAAACAATAGAAAACATTTCTTGTGGTGCCTCTAAGTGGAAGCAAGCCCAGAATATCAACATAACCACATTTCTCTCCTGAGTACTTGCATAATTTCATATGTTTATATAAGCCCATTAAGTATTTCTCAAGTTTTAAATGATCAACATGTGGGTCCGTGCAATGCATTTACAAATAGGAGCATTTAGCATTTGTGCAACCAACCATTTGCACATCTGCTGATGGCTAAGTTATTTTGAAAGCAGTTAACCACAATTTTGAAAACATTGTTTATCTTTGAAATTCCTGGTTGGCATATTTTTGTTTCCTAAATAAGATCTATGCTAATAAGATCTTTTGGGCTACATAATATAAGAAGTTGTTTGTGGTTCCCCCCCCCCCCCGCTTTGAAAAGTTCATCTAAGTGTCTACGTTTGGAGTAAACCTGAACTTGGCAAGTGAAATAAATTGCATGGTTTAAATGGTTGATTCTAGGATGGTGATTGGATTGCAGAATAATTTAATTTGTGAGTGTGAATTGACATAGTTTATTGTATTTATGTATTTACAGACTATATAACAATTTAGGGTTTTCCCGGATACTTTAATTAGAGAGTGGTGAGGGTTGGAAGGGACCTCTGGCTATTACCTAGTCCAAGCCCTCTGCTAAAGCAGAGTCACCCAGAACAGGTTGCCCAGGATCGTGTCTAGGCATGCTTGAAATCTCTCCAGAGAAGGAGACTCCACAACTTCTCTGGGCAGCCTGTTGCAGTGACACCAAAACCTTTCTGGGCAGCCTGTTGCAGTGCTCCGTCTCCCTCACAGGAAAGAAGTTTTTTGTCACGTTCAGATGATACCTCCTGAATTCTGGTTTGTGCCTGTTGCCCCTTGTCCTGTCACTGGGCACCACTGAAAGGAAACTGACTCCACATGTCTCGTGTCTGCTGTATTTCTTACTCCTTTCTCATTTCAGCGTGATTAAACCCCTTAACTCCCAGCATTGATGTGATCTTACATTTCATATACATCGTACTTTGCAGTAAGACACATTTTCCCATTGTAAAGATTTTCCTTTCATCTGGATTCACGTTGCACAATACAATTTCTTTATTTTCTGTGTAAATTCATCTGAAAGGGACAGGTTAAAAGCTACCTGAACCAATTTTAGCAGCAAGAGCAATGTGCTTCCCTGCAATACCATCTCACTGCCTCTTTAATACTGCTGTGCTGCGGGAACCTGTTGTGGTTTTTCTCTAGGTGGGAAACCTACTTCTTATTTAATTCATAACAACTGACATAATGAGTGCTCTGTTGCAGTGAATATTTGGTGCATTTATGCCAATATAAATGCCCAGTTGTATCTTGCCAGTTCTCTCCAACCTTTGTAACATTTTTAGACTGTTGTGAGCGTGATGTACTTTGACTACCCAGAACATTTGAATGAAGAGGGGGATAGTTGTATGGACACTCAGTTAATGATGCCTAGAATTCATTTTCATGTGGTCTTGGCTATTATTCAGTGAGATTTTAACTTGAAATAGTCTTTTTAGATCCTTATGAGAGAATTGGGCCAAGTTTAATATCTGCAGTGTAGGTATGTAGGACTCATTGCTCCTATTTTCCTTCCTAGTCAGCAGAGGTAAGCACTTTAAGGCAAATTCATTTGTTGGACACATGTACTCTTCACTGGGTAGAAAAACTGTCAGGATTGCTGAGCCCTGAGAGTGATGGTGAGTGGAGTTGAATCCAGTTGGTGACCAGTCATTAGTGGTGTTCTCCAGGTCTCAGTACTGGGGCCAGTACTCTTTAATATCTTCATCAGCGATCTGATTTAGGGTATCAAGGACACCCTCAGTAGGTTTGCGGGTGACACCAAGTTGGGTAGAAGTGTTGATCTGCACAAGGATAGGAAGGCTCTACAGAGGAATTTAGGCAGGGTGGATTGATAGGCTGAGGTCAATAGGGTGAAATTCATCGAAGTCAAGTGCTGGGACCTGCATTTGGGTCACAACCATGCCAAGAATGCTACAGGCTTGGGGAGAGGTGGGTGGAAAATTACCTAGGTGTGCTGGTTCACAGCTGGCTGAACATGAGCCAGCAGTGTGTCTGGGTGGCCAAGACCACCAATAGCATCCTGTTTTTTTTTTTTCCAGCAATATCATGGCTAGCAGGACTAGACAGGTGATTGTCCCCTTGCACTCAGCACTGATGAGGTCACACCTCAAATACCGGACTCAGTTTTGGGCCTCTCACTTCAAGAAATATATTATGCTGCTGGAGCAAGGTGGGGGTTGGTACCTTTCACCCAAGTAACAAGTGATAGGACAAGAGAAAACAGCCTCAGGTTGCACAAGGGGAGGTTTAATTTGGACATTAGCAAAAATTTCTACATGGAAAGGAATGTCAAGTCCTGGACTAGGCTGCCCAGAGACATGGTGGAGTCCTTATCCTTGGAAGGGTTTGGAAGATGTGTAGTTGTGGTGCGGAGGGACGTTTTTAATGGTAGACTTGGAAGTACTGGTTTAACCACTGAGCTCAATGATCTTGGAGATCTTCTCCAATTTTAATTAGTGCATGATTCTGTTATATAATGCAAAGCTATGGGGGCCTAAGGAGGAAGAGTTTCTGGTAAAAGGCCATATCTTCTCATTGATTTGCTTGTGGAAGTGCTGAATTATGACTGAGGTACTCATAAGCAGTGACTTTGTAAATTGAGGACTGTGTTTAGCTCTTCTCATCTGGAGCAGGTAAATGTTTAGAAATTGCCAGCAGTATGCTGGGTGCTTTGTAGGTACACAACTACACCCAGCACTCTGTGTGCCCCCTCTGGGTGAGGTCATCATGTTGCTGTGTCCCACCGGATACGTTTTGGAAGCTGGCCTGTGTGAGTTGATGCAGCACATTCTCTCTGTTGTTCCACCAGAAGGGTACAACATGCAGTTATGTCCATCTTAAGCTCTTGGCACTACCTTTCAGGAAAAATATGGTCCAACTGCAAATGGTCCAGAGGAAGCAGTGGTAGTGATCAGACATCTAGAGAATATAGCCAGTAAGAAAGCAAATCGGAGTCCTTTAGCCTAAGGAAGAGATGATCGAAGGAGAATGTGCTAACACTATTTAGTTATGTAAAAGGCTTCTGTAAATCAGAAGGTTGTGATCTGTTCTCCATGCCTGTGGTGGCTCAGACAAGGAATAGTGGGGTTAGACTGTGTCAAAAGAGATTCAGGTTAGAGAAGATTAGATATCAGGGAAAAAGTTCTAAAGGTAAGAGTAGAACAGTATTGGAATACTTCATCAAATACTTCGTCTTTGGAGCATCCAAATGTACCAGTCTTTAAAATCAGGTTGGACAAACAGCTGGCAGAGATGCCAACAGGTAATCCTACCTTGAGACAGACTGGTGGCCTACATTTTCTCCCCAGGACCTCCAGACCTGGTTTTTAATGATTATTGATACACACATGAAAAAAAAGAGAGATAAAATGACCCAAAACAGAAGAAAGATGCTTTAAAAAGACAACATTTCTAAACCTACATGCTGTCAGTTGGACCCTATCCTAGTTTCTTATACTTCCAAAAATTGCTCCCTTTGGTTTGGAAAGGTAACAAAATCTGAGTAACTACCAACAGTAAAATATGGGTGGTAGTAACTGGTAAGAGCTCCTGAACTCTGTAGTGCAACAGGTGTGAGGCTGAAGCAGCTCTACCTCCTGAGGTCCACCCAGCAGTGAGGATCATCCATAGAAGGTATTGTTTGGTATTTTAATTTGTTTCTTTATTCTCTTAATTTTCTTCTTTTAGTGTTTTGAAGCAACTGTGTAACAGGAAGCATTAAGTCTTTCAACCTGTTCTGGAATGGCACCTCTGGATTCCATGGTCTTGTAGAGCAAGGAAACTCAGGATACTCAGAACAGTCTTTCTTTTGTGAACTTTCAACCTGTTTTCTTACTCCAGTTTTTGGGATTTGTTTGTTCTATTCTGTTATCCTTTTTGTATGTGAAACTTGACGTGTTCTCTGTGTGACCAGTATACTCTTCATTATTATCACAGCCACTTTCAGTGGTGATGACTGCATATACTTTTGAGTTGTTTGTTAGAAATTTGCATGTGGTATTTTCCCTCAGCTGTTTCATCCTCTGGGATCAGGTGTGATCCCACTGGAAGCAATTATGTCTGATATTACCAGAAAACATTACAGCTGACTCTCCCTTGGGATGAAAGGGCATGGTACTGTGCCCTGGAGTGGCCAGGGTTATGTTTGCATTGTGGATTCCTTTATATGAAACAAATCTTTTGGGTATTCAGCAGCTAAATGTAGTTTTAAAATTAAAAAAAAAAAAGTTAACATAAGCAGGTAATGAAAAAATAAAATGACAAAAAATGTAACAAGAAAAATAGAGAGGATAAGAAGAAATGTTTTTAGATGAGATCTTTCAAGAAGTACCTATGTGGATGTTTTCTGTGTTCACAATTGCTGTTAGGCTACCTTGTTCTCTTCCAGCTCCCTGAATGGTTGTAGGGAGGTGTGGGTTGGCCTTTCCTCCTAGGTGACAAGTGACAGGGTGAGAGGAAACAGCCTCAAGTTGAGGAGGAGAGGCTGAAGTTGGAGATTAGAAAAAAATTCTTCATTGTGTAGCCAGCAGGTTGAAGCAAGTGATTCTGCCCCTCTACTCTGATCTGATGAAACTCCAGTACTGAGTCTTCAGTGCAAGAATGACATGAACCTGTAGGAGTGGGTCCAGAGGAGGCCACAAAGGTGATGTGAGGGTTGGTACCCCTCTGCTGTGGGGACAGGCTGAGAGTCTTGGTCTTCAACCTGGAGAAGGCAGGGCTTTGGGGAGACCACTTTGTGGCCTTTCAGTACTTAAGGGACCCTATGAGAAAGCTGGGAACAGCCTTTCTAGCAGGGCCTGTTGCCACAGGACAAGGGGTGATGGTCTTAAACTGATAGAGGGGAGATTCAGATTAGAGAGATGAATTTCTTTTACAATAAATGTCATGAGACTCTGGGACAAGTTGCCCAGAGAGGTGGTAGATGCCTTATCCCTGGAGCGTTCTAGATCAGGTTGGAGTGGGCTCTGAGCAGCCTGTTCTAGTAGAAGATGCCTCAGCTTACTACAGGGGGTTAGGATTTGATGATTTTAAAGATCTCTTCCAACCTAAAACATTTAATGATGATGATTGTCTATAGATCTGTGTGTGCATGTATGTGGTGAAAGTAAAACTTTATCCTCATAAAACATTGGTTATTGGATATCACAGAGCTCATTTTAGGATGGTGTTTTTTCTTGCTGGCAAATTTTCCAGACATTCTGGTATTCAACTTTGTTTGTACACTTGCTTAAATTTCAGTTTGTGAGTTACATTTTAAATCAAAGGCTCTGCAATTATTTTATTGTAAATCATTATCATTTCATCTGTATGAGAGAAAACAGAGACAAACAAATGTGCAAAGTCCTCATCTCTTCCCCACTAGTAATGCAACTCCTTTGTATCACCTGTGCTGGGAGTTGGAGTTTCTTATGATGCCTCAAATCCACTGGTTGGGTGTTGTTTTGTTTTTTTTTTTTGGTACTTTACAAGTCACTTCTGTGTTTGAAAAGTTTATATATTTGTGTCAGCTAATGCAATTGCTGGTTTTAAAATGTGCCTTAGGGCTTCAACCAATCTTTTGTGTAATGCTGTTCTCTGTGCAAGTGATGGGCAGGCTGAATGCTTAACTTGCCTTTCAGAAGGACATGTGAAAATAAAATGTGGTCCCTACACATCACTCAGGATGAGACCAGAGGTCCTATGAAGCCCAAATGTCAACATATCAGATGGAAAACTTTGACTGCATTTCTTCCCAACCTAAATGCTGATTACCTGAAAAGCAGGACCTCCATTTGTCTCAATTACCTCCATCTGCTGCCTTGAAGGGACCAATACAATTTCTTTTGCATGACTTTTCTCCTAGAGTGCTCAGGTTTTCTTATGTCACTTTCTGTCCACATGAGCGTGCTGTTTAGGGTATCTGAAGTGGAGACTTCTGCATGCAATATTCTGTCTTTACCTTCAGTTCATGTTGTGTCCTTCCAAACATGTCTTGAAGGTCTTGTCCTCCTCCCTTGTCCCTCTTCATTTGCAGGTTCCCAAGTCCCAGGCTGTGGGGTTTTTTTTGTTTGTTTTTTCTAGTAGATAACTCACATTTACTCACATTTTCTGTGTGCAGTTCTGGAGCCCTCAGCACAGGAAGGACATGGAAGTGTTGGAGTGGGTCCAGAGTGGGCCACAAAGATGCTCAGAGGGCTGCAGCAGCTCTGCTATGAGGACAGACTGAGAAAGTTTGGACTCTTCAGCCTGGTGAAGAGAAGGCTTCCAGGAGACCTGATAGTAACCTTCCAGTATCTGAAGGGGGCCTACAGGAAGGCTGAGGAGGGATTATTTACAATGTCTTGCAATGACAGGACAAGGGGCAATGGGTTTAAACAGGCAGAGGGGAGATTTAGACTGGATGTTAGGAGGAAGTTCTTTACAGTGAGGGTGGTGAGGCACTGGAACAGGTTGCCCAGGGAGGTTGTGGCTGCTCCCTCCCTGGAGGTGTTCAAGGCCAGGTTGGAGGAGGCCTTGAGTAACCTGTACTAGTGGGAGGTGTCCCTGCCTATGGCAGGGAGTTGGAACTAGATGATCCTTGAGGTCCCTTCCAACCTCACCATTCTATGATTTAAACTGTTGTATGGATGATTATAGGTATTTTGTGCAGCTCAAATATTTTGAAATAAAGTGTTAATTTTGCCATTGGTGATAGCAGTCATTCCAAAAAGACATTCCTGAAGCAGCTGGAACCCAGCATGTTCCATGCCTTACGTAGCAGGAACATGCTTTCAGGGCTTTCTAGATCTAATTTCTGCAGCTTGGCCAAATATTTTAATGCCATATGTTGAAACTGGCTTTGGTTTTATTGGAAGGTGTAAGAGACTGGTTCTTTGGAATATCAGGTTCCTCTAATTCTGTAGGTAACATATTTTAAAATGCTAGATTCTGTCTATGACTCATTCTGTCCCATTATTAGAGATGACATTTCAATTTAATTTCCCAGTGGGATTCCATTTAATATTTTCAAAACAGCATCAGTTGAAATCATATTTGTTTTGGTTGCTTGCCTTTATAAAGGAAATTTTTTTTTATTATTAGAGGAATTGCAAGGTTTTTAACATGGAAGAAAGAAGAGTTTTTAGTAATCAAATGTTGAAGTTCCACTTGTTACTTTCTTCTAAATTCAATGCCTTGAACAGATGTTAAACTTTTGAGGCAGCTGTGGTGCTTCTAAATATAATATCAGAAACAAAAGATTTGGGAGTCTGCTGAATTCTCTTATTTTTCAGTAAAAATGTCTATTTAGTGCTACTGTGATGAATCACAGAACAGAATGTTAGGGGTTGGAAGGGACTTCTACAGTCCAACTCCTCTGCCAAAGCAAGATCACCTAGGAACACATCTAGGTGCCCTTTGAAAGTTTTCAGAGAAGGAGACTCCAACCTCTCTGGACAGCCTGTTCCAGTGCTCCATCACCCTCACCATTAAGAAGTGTGTCCTTGTGTTGAAGTGGAACCTTTTTTGTTCTAGCTTCTACCTGTTGTTTCTTGTCCTGTCACTGGGGACCTCTGAAAAGAGACCATCACCTTTGTCTTGACACCTACTCCTCAGATATTTATGGATGTTAATAAGATCTCCTCTTAGCATTCTCTTCTCCAGTAGTGCCTTGTCTGTCTGACAGTCATGCATATTTATGTTGTCAAAATGATAGATGATAAACCAAGGTCGTAATTGGTCATCTGCCAAGTAGAAGACAGTCTGTCCTGCAGCAAAGTGTCATGATTTAACCTCAGCTGGTGACTCAGCCCCACTCAGCTCCTCACTCACTTTCCACCCCCATCCTGGCATCCTCACAGGAAAGAAGTTTTTGCTCACGTTGATGTGCAACTTCTTGGGTTGTGGTTTGTGCCTGTTACCCCTTGTCCTGTCACTGGGCATCTCTGAAAAGAGTCTGGCCCCATCCTCTTGTCACTTGCTTGATCAGCATTGATAAAGTCCCATCTTAGTCTTTTCTTCTCCAGGCTAAACAGCCCCAGGTCTCTGCCTTCTCATCAGAGAGGTGCTTCAATACTCTCGTCATCTTCATAGAATCATAGAATGGTAAGGTTGGAAGGGACCTCAAGGATCATCTAGTTCCAACCCCCTGCCATAGGCAGGGACACCTCCCACTAGCACAGCTCACTCAAGGCCTCGTTCAACCAGGCCTTGAACACCTCCAGGGAGGGAACAGCCACAACCTCCTTG
>VWZE01015468.1:102392-115020 GCA_013396675.1 Eubucco bourcierii | reverse complement strand
CTCTTGATGCAGCCTAGGACTCAGTTGGCTGTCTGGGCTGCATGTGCACACTTATCTTTGCTGGTTCTCAATCTTGCTTGAACTGGGGGACCCAGAACAGGACCCAGTACTCCAGGTATGGCTTGACTAGGGCAGATTCTCGGGGGAACTCTGTCACTATTAAGATTTTCCAACATATTTGAGTCCTTGCCTTGTTTTGTGTTTGATGAAACATGGTATGTTGGGTATATTGTGAAATTTAAATGTGTTGGGAATAATTCTGGCTAAAGAAAAACTGCTTGTGCATTTGGGAGAGTGTGAAAAGGGAGAAGAGTTGAGAGAGGAAACAAGATATGTGTGAAGAATAAGAGGGATGTAAAATCTTAGTACGCCGCTTATTAGTATGCTTTATTGCTGCTGTTTATAATAAACCTGAGCGAAAGTTTCTCTTATCTTTCTTACTTCAATACATTTTCAACAAATCAAAAAAATTTTAATACTTTACCTTCTACCCCATGTCACGTTGTTCTCCTGCTAATCTTTTTACTCGTTGGGTTTTAAACATTTATGAGGGAAAAACCATTCTAAAAGGGTGTGTAACACAAAGATAATAATCACAGTGCCCTGCTGTTTTATGGGGCAGTAATCCTGTTGCCTGATTTGAAAAAACTACTTGGCCTTCAGTCTGCTAGGCTTTACCTTAAGGGATGGAGCTGGATTATTGCCTTGTAAAACAGTGCTGCATCCCTTTATTTTTTTTTGATGAATTATAAATCTTTACCTATCACTAGTTGCAGAATACTTTGTCTTACAGCGTTCCTGTTCTTTTCCTTCACGGCTTTGTCCTGCATTCTGAGAACTGACAAATAAAAGATGAATCCTGCCTGATTTGTGGCACTCTGGTGTTAATCTCTATCCTGAGAGTTTCTGTGTAATCATCTTGTAGGTCTGTTTTCTTCAAGTGAAGGTGAGTCACAGCACCCTTCATGAGAAAACCTTCGGAGTGAGATTAAGCCTGCCTAAATGCCATTAAATTCTTCAGTCTGAGATACCAGGGAATCTGGCAGTGCCTTTAGTGTTGGTGTAGATCATCTTCCTCCTCATGGGAGTCTGCATCATAGAATCATGGAGTGGTGGGGTTGGAAGTGACTTCTGGAGATCACCTTACTGCTAAAGCAGGTTCACTCAGAACAGGTTAACCAGGATTGTGTCCAGGTGGGTTTGGAGTATCTCCAAAGAACTTCTCTGGGCAGCGTGGTCCAGAGCTCCAGAACTCTCTCACAGAAAAGAAGTTTTTCTTCCTGTTGAGGTGGAACTTCCTGGGTTCCCATTTGTGCCTGTTGCCTCATATCCACTTAGTTTCTGCATCCATTGGGATGTGCAAACCAGTAGGAAGTAGATGTTAGCAAGGAACTTGAGTAGTACCACCCAAATGTATTTTAAGAAGGTTGGAATTTCTTTAAGTTTGAACTAGGAGTGTGGGGTTTTACCTGCCAGTGCCACCATCCAGCTGTTGTCCTTGTTAGCACTTAGTTATATACTGGTCCCCCTGCGTATTGGTAACTGACCTTCTTGAGCTCTTACAGAGAATTCTTAAATCTTTTTCCACTTTCTGGCAATTGGAAGGTACAGTCCAGAAGCATCTGAAGTATCAAGAAGCCAGTCTGAGCCACCTTGAGGTGTTGAAGCTGGGCCAGAGAAGGACAGCAAAGCTGGTAAAAGTTCTAGAGCATAAGCAGCAAGGGAACTGGGGCTGTTTAATCTGGAGAAAGAGGATACTCAGGAGACCTTCTTGCTCTCTACAGCTCCGTGAAAGGAGGCTGTAGCAAGATGAACATGACAGGAGCACAGGCTCACAGGATGTCAGAGGTTGGAAGGTACCCAAAGAGATCGTTGAGTCAACCCCCTTGCCAGAGCAGGACCATACAATCTAGCTCAGGTCACACAGGAATGCATCTGGACAGACCTTGAACGTCTCCAGAGAAGGAGACTCCACAACCTCTCTAAGGAGCCTGTTCCAGTGCTCTGTGACCCTTATAGTGGAGAAGTTCCCCTTTGTGCTCAGATGGAACCTCCTGTGCTGCAGTTCCCATCCATTGCTCCTTGTCCTGTCACAGGGAGCAAGTGAGCAGAGCCTGTCCTCTCCCTCCTGACACCCAGCCCTCAGATATTTATAAGCATTTGTTAAATTCCCTCTTCTCCAGACTAAAAAGCCCCAGGTCTCTCAGCTGTCTTCATAAGGATCAATCTGTTCTGTCAAGGAAATAACCTTAAGCTGCAGCAGAGAAGCTTTAGGTTGGACATTAGGAAAAATGTCTTCATTGACAGGGTTGTTGAGCCCTGGAACAGGCTGCCCAAGGAAATGGCAGTCAGAATCCCTAGAGGGACTTGGAAGATGTGTGGTGAGTGACATACTTTAGCAGCATACTTGGTAGCATTGGGTTAATGACTGGACTTGATGATCTTAAAGGTATTTTGCAGCCTAAACAATTCCATGGTCCTGTAGTTGTTGACATGATGTTTTCTGAAAAGCAGGTGATGGAGCAGGCCACTCAGTTCAGAAGTGTTGCCAGATAGGGTTATAGGTTGATAGACACTGTCCACATTGGAAGATTGTAGGATTTGTGACATCATTTGTAATTGATGTGCTGAAGAAGAGTCTGAATAGTAGTCTTATAAATGACTCCTTTTGTGAGAGGAACAACCTATCTAGTTTCACAAGCTTGCTCAGTCTACAATTAGTGAAGGAGGGTTTCCTGATGTAGCATTTGTGGTTTGTGCTTGGCAAAAGGACCATTCCTCTTCATTATTTATGAAGCAATTTGGATATGATGGTCTTTATTCTTTGAAATCATTTGGAAGTTGAACCTGGTGTTGTGCATGACCACCAGCTTACTAAGTAGTGTTTGTTATGGAGGATTTGTCACACATCCAACTCAATCATCAGATTTCTTCGTGAACAGTGAAGCAATAATAAGGAACAGTTTGAGCAAGTGTAAGGAAAAAAATCTTTCTAGTGAAAGTGTGAATCACCATCTTGAGAGCTCTAGAAAACTTGCCTGAATGTGTCACTGAGCAGTCTGTTCTACCTTTGGATTTGTTCTGATTTGAGCAGATGTTCAGGCTTCGGACCGGTGGTCATGCAAGCTACGTCTTCCTGTGACGGAAACGAGGAGGTGCTGCCTTTGTGTTCCTGTTCCAAGGCACCGTGGATTCAAGCGTGCTTCTTCCATGACAGACAGCTTGCTTGGGTTGTAGGAGCCATGCTGTCTTCATATACTCCTGTTTTACTGTGTGCTGGGATATTTTACTGAAAGAAATTAAATCCTTAGCTGTGAGAAGAAAGAAAAACAACAACAGTAACCTATATCACTCATTCTGCTGCAGAGAAACTCAACTGGTCAAAATATAGCTCAGACACTCACTGCTTACACACTTGTGTGTTAGTGCTCAGTAGTTGTTCTGCTCCTTTCACTCTGACGTTCTGTGGCTGTTTTCTGCCTTAACTCTAATCTGATCTAACCTTTTATTTCCTCTAACCTCCTTGTTGTGTTTTTTGACATCTCACCTCAGATCTCTAGATTTATCATGCGAGATATACAGGGATTGATCTGGTTATTTCTGAAAGGAGGGGGAAAAAAGGGAGAAAGAGGGGAGGAGGTTTGGGTTGGGATCCTCCTGGCAATCTGATTGTTTTGGAGGGAATTTTGTGTTTCTGTGTTACTTTGAACTTGAATATAACTGTGTATATATATTGTGTTTATATATGCTTGTAAATTGTGCTATGCTATAAATATAGCTTCATTCCTTAACTTCCATCTGACTGAGTCTAGTCTGGGTGATTTCATTGGGGGGGGGTGGGTGGGTAACTCCATGACTCCCAAACCATCACATACTGTCACTGTCTTGTAGGAGCCATACTGTCTTACATACTCCATTTTAGTAGTTCATAAGATGCTTAGTTAGAGAAACTTCTTGGTACTTTCTAGATATGCTGCAGAATACATCCTGGGCCACTGGTCACTGCACAGATTTTCTGCTCCCTCAGGTTTAGACACACCACCAGGAACTGGTAGAACAGCTTCATGGTAGTCAGCTACTTTCAAAAGACAACACCAGAGAATCACAGAATCACAGACCAGTAGGGTTTGGAAGGGACTTCTCAAGATTACCTTGTCCAATCCCACTGCTAAAACAGCCTTACCTAGAACAGGTTGCCCAAAATTGTGTCCAAGCAACTTCTGAAACTCTAGAGAAGGAGACTTGACAACCTCTTTGTGTAGCCTGGTCTGGTGCTCTGGCATCCTCACAGGAAAGTTTCTCATGCTTAGATAGAACCTCCTGGGTTCCATTTTGTGCCTGTTGCCACTTGTCGCTGGACATCACTGAAGCGAGTCTGGCTTTATTCTCTTGACAGTAAGGTTAGAGGCACAGTAAATAATGTGGAGAGTATCTACAAGCTTTTGAGATGCATAGTGGAAAGGAGATCAACCCATGCTTGGTTGACCCATCACAGCATCAGGCCCGGAATACAGCTTTAGGTCTACAGCACGCTGCATCATCACAGTAAACAAAATGGTTTTCTGACCTTGAGTCAGTCTGACCACATCTATGCTAGTCAACTCACCTGACAGAGCACCATAGCAACATTCAAAATGCTTTTTGGAAGGATTCCTGGTCTGTAGTGACACTGAGCAGACAAATACATCAACCAGTCTGCCAAAAATCCTGTTTAAATTTGCTTAAATAGAATTTTTCTCCCCTTTCCCACTTAGCTTCATGATTTCTTGTTTGTCTCATTTCTACTTCTGCTCCTCACAGCTAAGTGACCTTACATGCTAAGATACTCTATTTTTGACAAGCCATATGCAAGAGCCTGTGTTGTTCTTGCCTGAATTGCAAGGAGGTTATTAACTTTTAGTGGAATGGACTCCTCTTTCTCACCCAGGAAGTTTCACTGATTTCACTGAAGTTCTTCTGTGCGCTGCATTTGATAGTTTCTACAAATACATAAAGAAAGTGTATTATAGGCATGCAAATGACAGAAACCCCTCTATTGGCTTTGGTGTGAGATCAAACATATAAAGTAATCATCAACTAATAGAACCATGGAATCATAGAACGTCAGGGGCTGGAAGAGACCTTGAAAGGTCATCTGGTCCAGCCCCATCACCAGAGCAGGATCACCTGGAGCAGATCACACTGCAACGCATCCAGACAGTTCTTGAATATCTCTAGAGAGGGAGAATCCACAACCCCCCTGGGCAGCCTATTCCAGTGCTCTATCACACTTACAGGGAAAAAATTCTTCCTCAGATTCACATGGAACCTCCTATGCCTCAGCTTCCACCCATTGCCCCTTGTCTTGTCAGTGGGCATCACCCAGCAGAGCCTGGCTCTATTCTCCTGGCACTCACCCCTTACATGTTTATAAACATGAATCAGGTCAACCCTTAGTCTCCTCCTCTCCAAGCTAACAAACCTCAGCTCCCTCAGGCTCTCCTCATAAGGAAGATGTTCAACTTCATCATTTTTGTGGCTTTGTGCTGGACTTTCTCAAGCAGTTCTATGTCCTTCTTGAACTGGGGAGTCCAGAACTGGATACAATACTCTGGATGAGATCTCACCAGGACAGACAAGAGGGACAGGAGAACCTCCCTTGACCTGCTAACCAGAGCCCTTCTAATACACCCCAGAATGGCATTGGCCTTCCTGGCCACCAGAGCACACTGCTGGCTCATGCCCATCCTTCCACCCACCAGCACTCCCAAGTCCTTCTCCCCTTCACTGCTCTCCAGCAGGTCAGTCCCCAGCCTATACTGATCCATGGGATTGTTCTTTCCCAGGTGCACAACTCTACTCTTGCCCCTATTGATCTTCATTCAGTTTCTTCCTGGCCAACTCTCCAGCCTGTCTAAGTCTCTCTGAATGGCAGCACAACTCTCTGGTGTGGCAGCCACTCCACCCAGCTTGGTGTCCTCAGAAACCTCCCTGACAGTGCACTTCATGCACCTCATCCAGGTCATTACTGAATGCATTGAATAATACTGGTCCCAGTACTGACCCCTAAGGGACTCCACTAGTTACAGGCCTAATGCTGACAGTGGATTTCAGCACCTTAACCTCTGTCTTGTTTTTGAGGGAAACTGATACTTACTTCATGACATTCTCAGTAGTTTGGATGCCAACAGCGTACAGAAGCTGTAGTTCTTTATATGTAATGATAAATGCTGTGGCCCACACCTGATGTCTTGTGTCCAGTTCTGTACTCCCTAGTTCAAGAGAGACAGGAGACAATCTCTTTTCCGTGGTCCACAGCAATAACACAAGGAGCAACAGCTACAGACTGGAACATATAAGGTTTCACCTTAACATGAGGAGAAACTTCTTTACAGTGAAGGTGGCAGAGCACTGGAGCAGGCTGCCCAGACAGGCTGTGGACTCTCCTTCTCTGAAGACTTTCAAAACATGCCTGGATGTGGTCCTGAGAGCACTACCTTGGGTGATCTTGCCTTGCCAGGGAGCTTGGACTCAATGACCTCTGGAAATCCCTTACAACCTCTTAAGGTTCTGTGACACTACAGATAGTCCATTAGAGGCTGTGAAGATCACAGAAGCACAGAATGACAGGGGCTGGAAGGGACCTCAAAAGATCATCTAGTCCAACCCCCCTTCCAGAGCAGGATCATCTATACCATGAGGAGGGACAGGAGGAAAGGCTGAGACTTGGGGCTGTTTGGTGTGAGGAAGATTGAAAGGGAATCTTTTCAGTGCTTATCTAAAGGGTGGGAGTCAAGAGGATGGGGCCAGACTCTTTTCAGTGGTGTCCAGCAACAGGACAAGGAGCAACAGCCCCAAATTGGAACACAGGAAGCTCCATCCGAACATGATGGAAATCTTCTTTCCTATGAGGATGACAGAGCACTGGAGCAGGCTGCCCAGAGGTTGTGGAGTCCTCCTTTCCTCTGAAGAGATTCAAAACCTGCCCGATGGTGATGTTGTGCAGTCTGCTCTGGGTGACCCTAATTTAGTGGAGGGTTTGGATTAAATGATCTCTGAAAGTCCCTTCTAACCCCCACCATGCTGGGATTCTGGGAGAGAGCCAAATTGTTTGGTTTAGTTGCAAAAGAAAATTTATAAAAAGATTTACAGTGAAGAGTCTATTTGGTTTTAGGAGAGAGAAGTCCTCATGTACTGTCACCTACATTTGGTCCTTGCAGGGTAATAAAGGCCTTCCCTCTACATATACTCAAGAGAGGTGTTCCTTATAAATGAAATATATTTCTGCACCCATTGTTTCCTAATTTCTTATTGTTTCCTGCAAATGAAGTCAGAAGAGAAGTGTGTTTTAACTTTGCTCAGAGCAACGTAATTGGGAGGATGTGTGATGCAAATAAATTGGCTCAAATTTTCACCTAATGTGCCCTGGCTTCAATTCTCTTGCTGCCCTTGTGAACTGTAGTTATTGTTCTTCACTGTAGTTATCTTTGAAGAGGGAAGGTTGCCTGTGGCAGTTGAAGAAAAATCACAAGAAAATTTAAATGATTAATTAATGTAATCTAGTGTCTGTTTTACCAAAGGCTTTCAGGGACTTATTTAGCTCAATTAATGAGAGAAATTCCAGCATCAGGTTTTTAGAATAGGTTTTTGAAGAGCATAAATGACAGAGCTGCTGGAGGGAAAATGATCTTACACCTCTGTATATTAAACCACCCACTGAATTAATGCTAAGGGAGAATATTATTTCCAAGCTTTTATTTTTTTTTGCTTTAGTTAGTGTTTGTAAAACTCAACCTATTACATGCACATCCTTTGAAGCTGTAACAGAAACGAATCTCAAGTAGAGCCCTCAGCTCAAAGCGGTCATGTTCCTAAAGAGCAGCAAAATCATGGAAGAAAAGTCTTCTGGGAAATACTGAATACAGGGATCACCTTTGGGCCAGGGAGTCCCTGGAGGCTCAGCAAATATTCTAAAGTTGTTCATAGTTTGCACAACTTCCTTCATATTTAGTACAACTTTGTTCCATGTTTGGTAGTGTTACGTTAGTGATGATCTTAAGGCTCTTTCCAAGCCTAAATGATTCCATGATTCTCTGTGTGCTCACACTGCTTCTGTGCTCTTCTTTTGGAGGCAGAGCAAGTCTTTGAGCTCACCTTTCCTTCAGCCTGGAATAGCCACTTTGCATTAGTTTTAGGAGTGAGAAATAGGTGGAAACAAGAAAAGAATGAGAACAACAGTGTTATACTCACCCCAGGTCCAGCAGACATTTAGGAGGCCCTGTAAGTGCAGCTTACAGGGTAACTATGATGTGACTGCTGAAGGAGGGATTGAGTTGTGCAGTTTCACAGGGATGTATTTTAATGTTATGAACCACAGTGGAAACCCTTCAAAAGGAGGTGACTATTGAAGTGGCTCCCCATTATCCATGACTCCTACACAAACAGAGCAGTTCCCAGCATAGGCAGTTAACCCTTTGTGGGTCTCCATGTTGGAATATCCCCAGATTCTCAGAGCGTCAGACCTTGTGTGCTGGAAAAAGAACTGCTACACTCACAACTTGTGTGATCATTATAAGCATGCAAGGAGTGCAGTGTAAAAGGATGCAACTGTGAGAAGGGTCAGACAGGGCAGATGACCCTAAACTGACCAACAAGGCATTCCATCCCATGTATGCCATATTCAGTATAAAGCTGGGGCATCACAAGGGTCAAACCTCTTCTTCAGTGCCCAATATCCAAGGAGGATTCTGTCTAGTTTGCCTTTGATCCTGACCTGTGTGTTCCCAAATCCAGTTTCAGAGTTTACCTCCTAAATTTGGTTCCCATCTGCTACTGTGTCCAGTCTAGGACTTCCTCATCTCCTGTCCACAGCATCACTGGTGACAGTGACTTCATTGCCATCAGGGTTTGTATCTCTTTGTGTATGTTTCATTTAATTATTATTTTAATTAAAACTGTTTCATAGAATTATAGAATGGTAAGGTTGGAAGGGACCTCAAGGATCATCTAATTCCAACCCCCTGCTATAGGCAGGGACACCTCCCGCTAGTACAGCTCACTCAAGGCCTCATCTGGCCTTGAACACCTCCCGGGAGGTGTTTCAGTTTTCTTTTGCAAGCCCTGAGTCTGTCTCTCTCTTATTCCCTTTTCTCTGCCCCTTTGGGAAGGGAGAGGTGTTAATAGCATCTGTCACTCGTTTAGCAGCTGGCCCAGCCCTAACCCTTGCTATGATGTCAGTACTGTATCCTTTTCAGGCAAATGTTGGATGTGTTTCTGTTCTCTGCTCCGCAACACTGAATTTCTTCCCAAAGCTGCTGTTGGATCTTTCTTGCTGAGATTATTTCGTGACTTGGCTTCACGTGTCCTTATGGTTGCAGAGTGACACTTTTCACTACTGTCTATTTTAAAATGTTCTTACATCTCATTTCCATGATCCTATAATTATACTGGATCAATGTCTGCATGTGTGATAGCTTAACATAAGGATGACTCAGTCACACAGAATCACAGAATTAAGCAGACTGGAAAAGACCTCTAAGATCATCGAGTCCAACCTGTCACCTAACCCTTATAATTAACTAAACCATGGCACTAAGTGCCTCATCCAACCTCCTCTTAAACACTTCCAGGGATGGTGACTCCACCACTTCCCTAGGCAACCCATTCTGATGGGCAATCACTCTTTCAGTGAAGAACTTCTTCCTAACATCCAACCTAAACCTGCCCTGGCACAGTTTGAGTTCTCCTCTAGTAGACTCCAACAGATGTTTTACTTGATCAAGGGTGATACAAACCGCTCACATGCTTTATTATAATTGGTTTTATTAAAATTTTATATGGTAAATATGTTATAACTATTTTGATATACTGCTGAGCTGTATGTCACATATCATGTGAGTAGTTACCAAGCTTTGGACACATTGAATTATTGTGCTATATTTTTTCTGAGCTAAAAGAATATGACATACATGGGATAGAATTCCTTGTTGGTCAGTTTAGGGTCATCTGTCCTTTCCGTGCCTCCTCACAGGTGCAGCCTCTTTCTCTGCCCCCTCATTGTGGTACACAAGATTTAGCACTGACCTTGGTCAGTCCCCCAGTCCTTGGTAGTAACTAGAAACATGGAGCAAGACACATAGAAGGGGGCCTACAGGAAGGCTGGGGAAGGATTATTTACAAGGTCCTACAATGACAGGACAAGGGGCAATGGGTTTAAACTGGCAGAGGGGAGATTTAGACTGGATGTTAGGAGGAAGTTCTTTACAGTAAGGGTGGTGAGGCACTGGCACAGGTTGCCCAGGGAGGTTGTGGCTGCTCCCTCCCTGGATGTGTTCAAGGCCAGATTGGATGAGGCCTTGAGTGAGCTGTACTAGTGGGAGGTGTCCCTGCCTATGGCAGGGGGTTGGAACTAGATGATCCTTGAGGTCCCTTCCAACCTTACCATTCTATGATTCTATGATAGATGATGTTCTGAGCTGCATGGTTAAGCAACAGACTTGCCAGTGCAGAATTAACTGCCTGACTTGATGATCTTAAAGGTATTTTCCAAACAAAATTTTTCTACAATTCTGTGTTTTATCTTTGCTGTCTGTAGTAACTGCAAGCTTTTGGTAAACGAGGACAGCTAAAAAGTTCCTGTTGATAAACAAACATTGTCTTGATCTCTCAGCCTCATAGCATTTCATTTTGTGCTTGTTTTGAGTGGCTTTTTTGGTCTTGTTTTACATTTTCCTTTAGAAATAAAGGCTCATAACCTGCTTACCAATTCAGAGAGCACTTTTTTAAAATTACTGGAATGTTACTTAATCCTTATTTATACTTTGTACACTAATTTTCTATGTACCCAGTTTCTAAAGATGGTTTAGGTGAGTGTACCAAGTAACACTGTTGGCTGTGTGAGAATCTATTCCTTCTGCATATCTGGGCAGTTTACAAATCATTCTACACTTTATAACATGCTGTATTGTACCATGAGAGACATTTCAAAGAACTTCTCCCCCTTCACACATGGTTATTTTTGTAATCATCTTTGCTGGAACAAGTTGCTTTGGCATGCTAATGAGTTTGCAACTCCATCAGGCTCCTTTCTACAAAGTTGTTATGCGTGAGACTTAAAGCTGTTAAAAGCACACAAGAAAATGTAACCCACAAAGCAAGTACCCACCAGCATATATGGTGCTGCATGAAACTGTGACATGGACGATATGAAGAGATGATTGACTAAGAGAACTGTGAAGAGGAACAGGCTGAGCTGTAACCTTGTGCTGTTGGGTATAAGCAAAGCCCTGGGATGGTGCCATTGTAGGACCACATTGACGACTCAGTAGTTAGCCAAGAAGAGAAACAAAGAACTTTTGAGAGACATTATTATAAGGGATGTTGAAGATCTGCTGTTTTAAATGTTAAAAGAGTGTTGGTTTGGTAGCAGAATGAAAACATTTAAGTAAGGAGGAACTTTCCAGGGGGGTCTGTTAATATATCTGTAGTCTTTAAAATGAGGATAGGTTTATATTCCAGCCCAAAACCTCTGAGCATCTTTGTGGCCTCCTCTGGACCCGCTGCAACACTTCCATGTCCTTCCTGTGCTGGGGGCTCCAGAACTGCAAAACTCACCTGGATGCATTCCTGTGTGGCCTGCCTTGGGTGATCCTGTTCGGCTGGGGGTTGGACTTGATGATCTGTAGAGGTTCTTTCCAACCCCTAACATTCTAGGATTCTATGACTGCATTCCCAATGCCAGCAATAAGGCAAGTCACTTAAATGTTGTATATGTGAACTGCCCAGTGTAGTGGTGAGGGTATGGGGTTGGACTCAGTGACCCAGATCGTCCCTTCCTAATAGGGTAACAATGAAACTAGAACTTGCAATATAAAATAGTTACCAGTGTGAATTGT
Source organism: Eubucco bourcierii (assembly GCA_013396675.1). Classification (NCBI taxonomy): domain Eukaryota; kingdom Metazoa; phylum Chordata; class Aves; order Piciformes; family Ramphastidae; genus Eubucco; species Eubucco bourcierii. The sequence goes on along the minus strand of VWZE01015468.1, from coordinate 103,147 downwards.
GTTTATCTTAATATCTGACTTTCCTTTTGAACATGATTTGACTCTCTCACCTTTATGAATCCCACAACTGTGGGCTTGAAGATAAGGTTTTAACTCGTTCGGGAAAATAGGCTTCCATTCATACAGGCTCTGAGATGTGCCGTTTGATTTTATGTTCTCTGAAAAATGCCTTGGTGAATAAAAGCTTTTTTTATTAAATCCATGCTATCGTATCTGCTCTTTTCCATTTGTCAAGGATTAATATTAGTCTATCATTTAGTCATAAAAGAGCGGGTCCTTATAATGAACTGTGACAGGAGGAGAGGCGAAGAAGAACTTTGATCGACAGAGCCGATATAATGACACAGAAGATAATATACAATCCACCAGCCTCGTGGCTTGATCTTTTATATACATTCAACTGCAGGAAAAATAGAGGAAGAAAGCTTTTTATTAAAAGGAAAAAAAAAAACCGAACCAACAACCCACTAGACACTTTGCTTACAGAAAGCTTATTCATATAACTGCTGTGAAGGAGAAGAGCATATAGAATCATAGAATCATTGAATCATGGAATGGTAAGGTTGGAAGGGACCTCAAGGATCATCTAGTTTCAACCCCTTGCCATAGGCAGGGACACCTCCCATTAGTACAGCTCACTCAAGGCCTCATCCAACCTGACCTTGAACACCTCCAGGGAGGGAGCAGCCACAACCTCTCTGGGCAACCTGTTCCAGTGCCTCACCACCCTTACTGTAAAGAACTTCCTCCTAACA
>VWZE01015468.1:65491-90148 GCA_013396675.1 Eubucco bourcierii | reverse complement strand
AATCACCATCCCTGGAGGTGTTTAAGAGATGCATAGATGTGGTGCTAAAGGACATAGTTTAGCAGCAGGCTTGGTGGAGTTAGGTAATGGTTGGACTCAATGATAAAGTTTTTTTCCCACTGAATTGATTCTGTGATGCTATGTAGAGAGTGATGCTCATAGATTTTGTTTTATGATAGAGACCTTGGATCACAGAATCACAGAATGTCAGGGACTGGAAGGGACCTCTAAAGCTGATCCACTCCAACACCCCTGCCAGAGCAGGATCACCTAGAGCAGATCATACAGGAACATGGCCTGGAAGGCTTTGAATATCTCCAGAGAAGGAGATTCTTGTCTCTTGGAACAACTTGTTATCGCTAGAGATACAAAATTAAAGTCTTCTGCTGTTTTCCTTTTGATATGAAGATCTTAGTGAAACAAAAAACTAGCACAGGATTCTGATATTTTGAGCTTTGGCAAGCCCAGTTTTCATCACACAAAATCTGAGATGCCATTGCCTGGTAACTGTCACATAGTCACTAAAAAATGTAGGGTTCTTTTTTTATAATTCTCACAGATTACTTTAATCAACATAATTGTGTTGGTCACTTTGATGCTCATATTCACCTGAATTACTTCCTTAGTTCGCTGTATTCACTCAAGTTATGGTATGGAGAAAAGGGGAAGACACTTTTGTGCTAAACTTTAGTCTGTAAACTGTAGTCTGTGTTGATGAAACACTTGGCAAGATAACCTAGTTCCCAGAAGAGCCCCACTGAAAAGATTACCTGAATACCTACTTTCCATGGCTTTAGCAACCTTTGTTCTGTAATAATACTTTTCCTGTACAGAAATGTTAAGAGCATTTCAAGCTCAGGCATGATGCTGTTTTTCAGGATGAGATACAATAAATATCTCCTTCCATAGGTTTTGCTTTTCTCCTGGTCATCTCTATCCAACTATAATAATGGCTGGACCAAGTGGATTTTTAAGTCTTTCTATCTGAAGAGGCTGGAGGTTGTTTGGTTGCCATTTACATTTTGTGTATTTGGCACCAGCTCCTAGCTGAAGCTCTGTAAAATTCCTATTTTTACTCTTTACTGGTATTCTTATCTGCTGAATTCTTGGATTCCTGTCATGCCTGCATGCATCTGTTTGAAATCCCTTTATATATCATAAAGCTTCTTGGATTTAAACCAAGCCCAGAGTCAGCTTCTGGAGCTTCTGCACTGTCTGGGGAAGCAGATCTGCATTCTTTGGAGAGCTGAAATCTGGTGATTTAACTCTTCAATTGTATGGACTTTGCTAATGTAAACTCTCCACCTTCACATCAACGCTGTAGATGTGTAGTAAACAAACAAGTGTTTGCATGGTGTGAAAGGGAAACAAGCCCAGAGGAAAACAGTAAATGCTGCCATCCTTTCATGACCCACTTTCTCCATTGCCACTGAGGCTAAGATTAGGTTTCCAGGGTCTTCTTCCTGCAACTTGTGGTTTGGTGACTGGAAGATGGCTTTTTTCCATTGTTTTGGATATTCTGGAATAGAATCCTAGAACCACAGAATCATTTAGGTTGGAAAAGGCCTTTAAGGTCATTGTGTCTAACCATTAACCCAGCACTGCCACATCCCTTAGCATTTCATCTACACATCTTTTAAATCTCTCCAGGAATGATGACTGCCCAGCTGCCCTGGGTGACCTGTTCCCTCACCCTTGGCATACAGAATATTTTGTCTACCTCTTGATGCTGGTTGGGCAGTCTATAAATACTCTCACCATGATATCTACCTTGTTGGCCTTCCCCTTACCTCTGGTCTTGGCTAGCCTCTCAAGCTGAAAAAAGAATGCCCTTTCTCAGTGTCACTCACTCCTAAGAGGCTCAAGAGGCTTTTAGGTGTTTTATGAAAGTTTTTATTTCTCCCAGCTCTTTTCCAAAATTACTCTAGGTGGTTTTACTTGAATGAAGGATAATTACAACTTGAAGGATGAATTCTGTCCCTGACCTAGTGCAAACAGAACCCTAGGACCATACTGGATGCAAGGCACCTCCTGATGACCTTAGTTCAGCATTCTGCACTTAGAATAGATTGCTGAGGCCAGACAGGTTCCAGTGTGTTACTGAGCCCTGCCTCTGCATTTGGCCATGTCCACAATAAATTCATTATTCTTTCTAATTCTCAGCTGGAATCTCCCGCGTTTCAACTTCTGTCTGTTGCATCTTGGCATTTTAGTTTACTCCTGCAAGAATTTTACCTTCCCTACGCCCTCTAGTTAGGTAGACATCAACAAGACTCAGTCCTCACCTCCTCTTAATGTCATACAAACCCAGCTCTTTGATGCATCCTTTTCATCAGGACCCCTGAACATTTTGGTACTCTATATATGGCTCTGTCTGTCTACCTGCATACCTACCTGTGTACCTGTCTACCTGTCTACCTATTTTTAGTACTGCTGTATGTAGACAGTCATTATAGAAAACAGCAGATTCCCTAAAGCAGGGAGGAGAATGATAAGATCACAACAACATGGTGTGGATTGGAAAGGGTCTTGAAAGGCCACTGAGTCCAAGTGCCCTGCACTGGGCTGAGACACCTTCAGCTACATCAGATTGCTCAGAGCCCTGCCTAACTGACATGCAATGTTTCCAAGCATGTGGTGTCTGTCCCATCTCTGTGCTAGTGTTTCACCACCCTCAGTGTAGAAAATTTCTTCCTTCTATCTAGTCTAAATCTTCCCTCTTTTAGTTTAAAACCACCACCCTTTGTCCTGTCACAGCATGCTCTGATGAAAAGCCTCTCCCTGTCTTTCCTATAGACACCATTTAAGTGCCGAAAGGCCACAATAAGGAGTCCCTGGATCCTCTTCTCCAGGCTGAACAACTCCAACTCTCAGCCTGTTCTCACAGCAGAGGGACCCCTGCCTTGTTACCCTTTTTGTGACCTCCTCTGGACCCATGTCTGTCTTGGGCTGAGGACTCCACAGCTGGACACAGTGCTGCAGGTAGGATCTGACCAGAGGAGAGGGGCAAAGAATCCCCTCCCTTGACTTGCTGACCATGCTGCTTTGGATGTAGCCCAGGACAGAGTTGGACTTTTGGGCTGTGAGTGCACATTGCTGGCTCGTGCCCAACTTTTCACCCATCAGCACCCCCAAGTCTTTCTCCACAGGGCTGCTCTCCATCCCATCATCCACCAGCCTGTATTGATACTGGTGATTGTGCCACTCAGGTGCAGAATCTTGCACTCGAACTCATTCAGTTTGCACAGGCCCACTTCTTAAGCTTCTCCAGGCCTCTTTGGATGCATCCTGTCCCTCCAGCATGTCAGCTGCACCACTCAGCTTGGTGTCATCTGCAGACTTGTTGAGGGTGCACTTGAACCCACTGTCTGTGTCACTGATGTCTAGACAGTACTGGTCCCAGTATGGGCACTTGAGGGACACCACTTGTCACGAAACAAGCAGCTTCCTTAAGCAGTTCTGTAATAACAGCTTCACAAAGTCAAACTGTACGTGGGCTGCGTAGGTGGAATCACACATTTAAGTCAAAGGGTCATTCTTAGTGCAGTTTGAAAGAGGTTTTGTACATTTTATGACTAATGCATGTTTTCTTGAACGAGATTTTATACATTTTGTGACTAATGCATGTTTTCTAATGCCATGTCAAAGTGCTGTTCTCTTCCAGTGCAGGTCTTCCTGGTTACAGTTTTGATCTCCTTAGGCAATACATACAAAGAAGGCAACTGCATCCATCTGCTTTACAAATGCAAAATATTTAAAATTAATATTTGCTTTTGGAAGCCCAAGTTATAGAAAGGTGATAAAATAAACAGAAAGCAAATGAAAAGACAAAACTATAAAATACAGAGGAATGTGTGTTCTTGTAAACTGCTGGGATCTGGAATGAGTTTTCAGATATTAAATACCATATTGTCTTCTTACTACTTTTATTTTATTATTTTACCTTGGGTACTAGAAGAACAAATGATGGTGGAATTTAGAGGGTGAGCAGTGAAGATCAGGAGATTGAAAGTAATATTTGCAAGTCCTTAAAGAAGAGGGTAGCAGAAAGTCAATTAGGTTCCAAAAGGGGACATTTTGGAGCGTGATTTCTCTGAGATGGCATTGCCATTTTTTGTCTAATTTCAGCATTGTTGCTATGGGAACCCATTTTACTGGTGCAGCAATTGTTAATCAGGATTTGTAGTTGCACCATTTTTACCACAAGGCTTTGCACCCTCACTGATTAAATCATGGTTCTCATTGACAGTGGTGTACATCAGACGTTGCTGCCAGAAATAAAACCTGGCCAACCTCCCTGTCATTTTTCTCATTATTACCAGAATTGGAGAGCAGAAACTGAAGTTAACTTTTACAAGAACTCAAGGGTTCTGCCTCAGTTACATTTATCATGCCTGTACAATTCCAAGAAAAGAAAAAGGAAAAAAAAGAACTAAGCTTCTGAAAAAAAGAACTAAGCTTCTGCCTTACAATATAATAATTTTATTTTTCATTCAAGTGGAAATGCATTGAGTACTCCAAAGATTTATTTTGTACACAAAAATTAAAGCTTAAGGTCGTCTATACTTGAATACTTTTCTCCTTTTATTGTGAAAAGAGAAAGAGAGATTTGTGGTTGTAGAGGGAGATTCAACACTTGAAGTTAGATATCTTAGCAGCATAAAGGTTCTTGCATCTTTTCAGTTATCCCTCTAGCTTTACAACTGTCCCTGCAAGGAAGGGCTTGGTAGAAATAGCGGAGGGGGAAGTACTGATGCAATGTAGGTTGTGTAGAATAAAATAAAATCATAGAATCATTTAGGCTGGAATAGATCTTTAAGTTCATTGACCCAGCTCTGCCGAGCCTGCTGCTAAACTGCATCCCTAAGGACCACACCTGCAGTCTCCTAAATCCCTCCAGGCGTGGTGACTACACTGCATCCCTGGGCAGCTTGTGCCAGGCTTGGCAACCTTTTCTTTCAGGGAAGGAGTTGTACCTCACAATACAAAACCTCAACCTTCCTGGTGCAACTTGAGGTCATTTCATCTAGTCCTGTCACTTGTGACTAACTACTGCCTCTTTCCAACTTTCTTGCAGGGAGCTGTAAAGAAGGAGGTCTGCCCTGAACCTCCTTTTCTGCAGGCTAAACAACCCTAATTCCCTCAACTGTCCCTGACAGGACTTGCTCCTTAGACCCTTTACTGGCTTTGTTGCCCTTCTTCGGACCTACTCCAGCACCTTGATGTTCTTCTTGTAGTGGGGTATTACTCCTGACTTCAGTTAAAGGTTGATGCTATGGTCAAAGAGAATGACTGCTCTGCACCTGGTTTTGGTCAGTTCTCTATATGGCAAGCAGGAATGGAAAGAATCATAGAATCATAAAACCATAAAATGGGAGGGGTTGGAAGGGACCTCCAGATATCATCCTCTGCAAAGCAGGACCACTTAGGAAGGACTGTTCCTCTCCAAATTTACTCTCTTGGTGACCTGAAGAGCTAGACTGAAGTGTTTGCCTGGACACTCAGAGCTTGAAGTAACAAAGATAAGCAATTCTGCTTGGTTGCTTTCGTATATTTTACTGTTTTCTTTCCTGCTTGTGAAGAAAGACTTTGGTAAGTTGTAAACTGAAAAAACTCACTGAAAACTTGAAAACCACCTGAGAATGGTTTCCTTCTCCATTCTTCCCAGTGGGTGTCTTGTGCTGAAGCATACTGGTGACCAGTATCATTCAGTTTTCACTGGAGATCAGTTTAATGGAATCATTAAACAAAATGCCTGTCTCTGTGTCCAGAGCTACTAACCTCTGATGGCAGAGCTCCAGTTCTTCTCTCCTCTGGTCAGCTCCTTTAACTTGCATGTTGCAAAGCTGTCAACACACAATTTGTGATAGAGTGGGAGGTGAAATTATGTGGCTCACATTGTCAGAGTACAGACTGGGATGGAGGCTTTTTTTCCTGTCTTCTCGGTTATTTAAGTGGTGCTTTGGCAGATTTTCCGAAGTGCTAAACGAGAACAATTCTGAATTGTTGTGGTTGTTGCCAGATTTATCTTTACCTGATGGTATGTGATTCAGAATGCTACAGCCAGGTAGCATTTCATGTGGTGTTTCACAGCCCTGGTCAGATTGTTGGCTTATTCCCTGTGTATCAAATTCACAGCTTCTCTAATTTCAAGGCAATGCCGCTGAGCCAGGAACACCTATGTAACAGTTTTGTTTTCACTTCATTGTACTCCAAATACACTGAGGGATGCGATATCAAAATATTAGCAAGGTGCTAGTCACATTGGGGTTTTTTTTTTATCCTTTCCTGATTTTCTTTCTCCCTTCCTTCTCCTTTTCCCCCTCTGTTGCTGCCAATACCCAGCCCCCACTATAATTCTGATTGGCTAAATTAATTCTGCAGCATCCTGCTGTGAATAATTATGTTCATCCAGTGTGGAACTGGATGCTTTTCTCTCCCCCCCTCTCCTCCTTGCCTAAATTATAATGTGACAATTGAAGCTCACAGCTGGCTCATCAGAGGTGGCCAGTTTGGGAATTGGCACATCTGAATGTGCCTCTCCGTTAACTCTCTGCCTTGATTGCTTAAGACAAGACATATGTAAACCCCCCTGATTATTACCATTTTGTGCATTTCAGAAAGATGCTGCAAAGCTGTTGTGTTTGTGGGGGATGGGAAATTACAGGAATTTTTCTCTTCCCCTCCCCACAATTCCCTCCAACAATAAATAGCTGTCAGACTTATGTCAAGAATGAAATTATAGGAGCACATGAGGCCTTGATTACATTGTTTTGGATAGATTGCTATTAGCATACTGAAATGAAGTCTAATTTTTCAGTGCTTTCTCTCAGTCAAGAATCAAGTGACACAAGAGGGGGAAGGGATATCATCTACAAGAAATGAATGATGTAATTCCTTGCCACCCTTCTGTAGCCTTTTCCAGTTATCAGTCCCCCAAAAAAACAAACAACAGAAGAAATAAATCTTATCCTGCTGAAATGTGTTATTAGTTGGGGGGGGGGTAAGGCAAAGCTGGCGTGTTACTGAACAAAATATATTCAGGGTAGGTGTCATTCTTTGGGAGCTTATTAAAGAGATCTCAAAAGCAAATTGGTGTATATTTAATCCACCCTCATGCAGCTTCTCATCCACCCAGCCCGTTTGTATTTTGGAACTGAAAAGACACTCTTTTTTTTTTTTTATTTTATTTTATTAGTTGTTTGCATAATTCATAGTGCAGTGCCAGTCTCGTGCATCCTCTGCTGATGCATGCTTATTATCAGATAATGTGGAGGGCAAGTGCCCTTGTTGTGGTTTTGTTGTTTGCAATTTCTCGTGGTGTGCACACATCGCTCGTTGAGTTTGAAAATCTTGCGTTGCTGCTTGCTCCGATCATCCCAAGCTTTAAATGGTTTAGTGTCTGTGCCTTCGAAGATGGGAGTTTTATTAGTCACAGATATGTTGTTTTAACTGCTTCTGTTGGGCTGAGATGGGGGGTGGGAAAGAAATAAAGAATTGGTTTGATCGATTCCTGAAACAATTGACCTGGAGTTTGAAAAGGGTCAAGATTGATTTAGGTTTATTGGGATAACTGAGAGCAGCAAGAGCTGTGCATGATGATACATAAAAATTCCACTTGCATGAGCCTAAGTTGGCTGTCTGGGTGAGATGCACAAGACATCCCAATCAAGCATTTAGAATGGATTTATACCACAACATCATGAATTTGCTAGGTGGCACATTCTGTGCAGAAAGTTCTTTCTGAAATGTTTGACATTTTATCATTCTAATTTGAAATGCTGAGCGCTTTATTGTAGCTTAAATGAATATAACAGCTTCAGCCTCAGAGGGACATGGTAATTGCAACTAAATCAATTGCAAATAGCCTAAAATGGAACAAAATACTTTGCTTATACTTTAAAAGGCAGATCTGAGATCTGCTGTTTTGGAGACCTCTCCTTACTCATCAAAAGCATAGTTCAGTATGTTGGAATGTTGGGAGGAAGTTAGGAGGAAGTTCTTTCCACTGAGGGTGGTGAGACACTGGCACAGGTTGCCCAGGGAGGTTGTGTTTGCTCCCTCCCTGAAGGTGTTCAAGGCCAGGCTGGAGGAGGCCTTGAGCGACCTGTTCTAGTGGGAGGTGTCCCTGCCTATGGCAGGGGGTTGGAACTGGATGATCCTTGAGGTCCCTTCCAACCTTACCATTCTATGATTCTATGATTGTATGAGTCTCTTAGCTCAGAGGTTCATCCAGGCTGTGGGGCTTGTTGGCAAAGGCTGCTGTAAATGCCAAAAGTTTACCAGAGCTCAGAGAGTGCTTAGAGAAATTTAGAATGTGTTAGCCAGTTCCCCACAGCTACTAATATTTGGCTCTCTCTTTTAGTATTGCTTTAGTCAGTAATTAAATCATAGAATCATAGAATGGTAAGGTTGGAAGGGACCTCAAGGATCATCTAGTTCCAACCCCCTGCCATAGGCAGGGACACCTCCCACTAGTACAGCTCACTCAAGGCCTCATCCAACCTGGCCTTGAACACCTCCAGGGAGGGAGCAACCACAACCTCCCTGGGCAACCTGTGCCAGTGTCTTACAACCCTCACTGTAAATACAGCACAAGTGAACTAAGTTGATTCAATGTGCAGTCAAGAGTCACATTGAATTTTGCAGGATAAAATTTCCTATGAGATTTCAGGAGGTTTCAAAACACTTTGCTCAAACAAATAAACAAATAAAGGTGAAAAGCTGAGGGTTTGCAATCAGCAAAGAAGGCAGCTTTTTCAGTTAATTAGTAACAAAAGCAGTAGATACAGAAATACTCATTTATTCCTGGAAATCCTGAATGCTGAGGAGTGTTAAGGATTGCTTCTGAAGATGAAGTTCAGTCTTATACATAAGTTGTATGCTTCTTTTGCAAGAATCTGTGACTGAGAGAGACACAAAAGAAACATCCTGCCAGGTGTGCAACAAGTGCTCTTCATGGTGATGCTGCATAAATGTGGTTTTTGTAGGATCATGGAGTCATAGACTGGTTTGAGTTGGAAGTGGTCATCTAGTTCAACCCTCCCACAGTCAGCAGGGACATCTTGAACCACATCAGGCTGATCAGAGCCCCTCCAGCGTGACTTGGAATGTTTCCAGGGATAGGGCTTCTACCACCTCTTTGGGCAACTCATGTCAGTGTCTCATCACCCTTGGTGTAAATAATTTCTTTCTTAAATCAAGCCTCATTCTCCTCTTTTAGTTTAAATATACTACTTGTTGTCTGGTTGCAACAGATCCTGCTAAAACATCTGTCCCCATCTTCCTCATAGACCCCCTTTAAGTACTGAAAGGCCACAAGGCTCTCTGGCTCTCTGGAGCCTTCCTGTTGAACAACCCCAACTCTCTCAGCCTGTCCTTACAGTATAGGGGTTCCATCCCTCACACCGTTTTGTGGCTCATGCATGACCCACTCCAACTGGTTCATGTCTCTCCTGTGCTGAGGAGCCCAGAGCTGGAGCAGTGCATGTGAGATCTCACCAGAGTAGAGCAGAGGCACAGAATCCCCTCCCTTGACCTGGTGACTGTGCTGCTCTGGATGGAGCCCAGGATGCAGTTGGCTTCTGAGTTGTGAGTGCATGTTGCTGGCTCTTGTCCAGCTTTTCATCACCAGTACCCTCGAGTCCTTCTCCATAGGGCTACAATTTACTTTAATCCTTCTAAGTAAGTGATGAGGTTCAATGCTTATTTAAAAGTTGTGCAGAATGTGAGAAGAAAAGGCAGGGTTTTTTTTCATACTCTGTGGAAATACAAATCTAAACTCTCCTGTGTGAGAGACTCAAGTCTGGAGCTTTTCACTTATGTTTCTACAGGTTTCCTATGAGCATTACCCTATGGTCATACTGCCACTTTCAGATAATAGCTTTGGGTTACACTTTAGAATCTGAAGAGTCTATTAGATTATATTAGGATATTTGGATGCTTTGGTAAAATCTTGAGAAACATGTTACAAAAACACTAAAATATTTTTGGAAGAATGATTTACTTTGCTTTCTGCCCCGAGAGTGAACAGAAGTAGCTTTTGTGTACCAATATCTTTTACACAGAATCACAGGAACATTCTGGTTGGAAAAATACCCCAGGATCATCAAGTCCAACCCTTATCCCTACTCTTCAAGGTTCATCCTTAAGCCATATCCTCAAGTACCACATCCAAACAACTTTTAAACACATCCAGGGTTGGTGACTCCACCACCTCCCTGGGCAGCCCAGTCCGATGCCTGACCAATGTTGCTGGGTAAAAATGTTTCCTAATGTCCAGTCTAAACCCACCCAGTTGCAGCTTGAGGCCATTCCCTCTTGATCTGTCACTATTTACCTGTGAGAAGAGACCAGCAGCAGCCTCTGCACAATGTTTCCTTATAAAAACAGTTACATATAAAGGAAAATCTTCTCAGTAAAGGCAACCTATGGAAGGAGGTGGACAGGAGAGATTATACAAGAAATAGCTGGTTTTGGGAGCAAGCAGCAAACAACTCAGAGCAGTCCAACAGTTTCTGTTCTTGTTTAGCATATAAAGAGAATTCCTTCTGCACTAGACAGTGTCTGAGCTCCATGGCAGGTAAGTGTACATACATTTTAAATGCTGTCCATGAGAACAGCAGTGTTTCCCATAGTAACAGAACCCAATGGAAAATAAGCTTCCATGTGAGCTGAACAGTTTGAGCCTAACTCAGAAGGAGACAGATTGCTGCTCTGCATGTTTCAGAGCTCTCAGAAACAGTGGTCTTTGCTTTGTGCTTCAATATATAAGCTTAAATAAATATACAGAATGGTCCAGATTGTTTGAGGAGATGCTCTGACTGGTATATTTTCTGTGATACTTTTAATCAGCTGATAGCTTCCATATATTGATGAATATATGCAAATAACCTGTTTGGAGAAGGCTTCCAAATCTTTGATTTAGAAAGTAACATAATTGTTTTTCTTTTCTTTCTCTTTTTTTTCTTCTCCTTTTTTTCCCCCCCCCCCCAATTTACAAATTTTTGAACAGTTTGGAACTCATTTTTTAAATTTACTCATTTTGAATCTATGTAAAACTGTAAGAAAAAAAAAAAAAGTGGAAATATAGTTACAAGTCTCTGAAAACTGACAGATAAAATTAAAGAATCATTTAGATTGGAAGAGACCTTTAAGATCATCAAGTCCAACTGCTAATCCAGCACTTCCAAGTCCCCTTAGCACCACATCTAGGCATCTGTTACATCCTTTCAGGCATAGTGACTTTGTGAGCAGCCTGTTCTAGGACTTGACTACCCTGTTTGGGTTTTTCCTCATGTCATAGAGTCATAGAATCATAGAACGGTAAGGTTGGAAGGGACCTCAAGGATCATCTAGTTCCAACCCCCTGCCATAGGCAGGGACACCTCCCACTAGTACAGCTCACTCAAGGCCTCAACCTAAACCTCCAACCTAAACCTCCCCTGGGGCAACTGAAGACCATTTCCTCTTGTCCTGTTCCTTGTTATCTGGGAGAAGAAACTGATCCCTAGCTTGTTACAACCTCCTTTCATGGAATTGTAGAGAGTAAGAAAGTCTTCCTTCAATATAGTTTTCCCCCAGGCTAATCAATTCCCAGATTCTAATTGCCAGATCGGGATGCTTTTCCTTATATCCAGTATATGATCCACAAGATTCTTGTCAGACCCCATCTGGAGTCTTGTGTGCAGTTCTGGAGCCCCCAGCACAGGAAGGACATGGAAGTGTTTGAGCGGGTCCAGAGGAGGCCACGAAGATGCTCAGAGGGCTGCAGCAGCTCTGCTATGAGGACAGGCTGAGAGAGTTGGGGCTCTGCAGCCTGGAGAAGAGAAGGCTTCCAGGAGACCTTAGAGTAGCCTTCAGTATCTGAAGGGGGCTACAGGAAGGCTGGGGAGGGACTATTGACAAGGTCTTGCAATGACAGGACAAGGGGCAATGGGTTTAAACTGGCAGAGGGAAGATTTAGACTGGATGTTAGGAGGAAGTTGTTTGCAGTGAGGGTGGTGAGACACTGGCACAGGTTGCCCAGGGAGGTTGTGGCTGCTCCCTCTCTAGAGGTGTTGAAGGCCAGGTTGGAGGAGGCCTTGAGTGAGCTGTACTAGTGGGAGGTGTCCCTGCCCATTACAGGGGGTTGGAACTAGATGATCCTTGAGGTTCCTTCTAACCTTACTATTCTATGATTCTGTGCCATTCTGGGGTGTATTAGAAGGCCTGTGGCTAGTAGGTTGAGAGAGGTTCTCCTGCCCCTCTACTCTGCCCTGGTGAGGGTACATCTAGAGTATTGTTTCCATTTCTAGACCTCCCCAGGAGGGACACAGAATTGCTTTAGAGAGTCCAGTGCGGTGCTACAGAGATGATGAAGGGAATGGAACATCTCTGTTACGAGGAGAGCCTGAGGGAGCTGGGGCTGTGCTGCTTGGAGGAGAGGAGACTGAGAGGTGACCTCAGCTATGGTTATAAAGATGTAAAGGTGAGTGCCAGGAGAATTGAGCCAGGCTCTCAATGACAGGACAAGGGGCAGTGGGTGGAAACCGAGAGATAGGAAGTTCCACGTAAACATGAGGAGGATTTTTTTTTCCCTGTGAGGGTGACAGAGCGCTAGAACAGGCTGCCCAGGGGGGCTGTGGAGTCTCCCTCTCTGGAGATATTCAAAACCTACCTGGATGCATTCCTGTGTGATCTGCTATAGGTGATGCTACTCTGGCAGGGGGGTTGGACTGGATGAGCTTTGGAGGTCCCTTCCAGCCCCTGACATTCTGTGTGATCCTGTGATTCTCTAGGCTAAAGAGGCCCAGGTCTCTCAGCTTCTCCTCATAGAGCACTTCATGCATTCTGTGCAGATCGTGCAGTGCATTTTGAAGTTTGGAATTTCTTAGTGCAGCTTGGGCAGCTGCGCAATGCAGTTTTTAATGGGTTTCACTTGACAGGTTTCTGGCTGCTAATTTTACAAAAGTGTCCCTGCCTATGGCAGGGGGTTGGAATGAGATGACCCTTGAGGTCCCTTCCAACCTTACCATTCTATGATTCTATGATAAATACCTAATCTTCTGCAAGGCCATAGAAAAGTGTTTAAAAAAAGCAGGCACATGAACCACACACATAGGCAGCACCTCCTTGAGTAGATCTCACTCAAACTTTCAAGGTCTTTTTAGCTCGGCGTGAACGACGCATTCCAGTTTTTAAAGGAGCAATACAGCTTTTTTCTTAGAAAATAATGCTAAAGCAGGGGTCAAACCGGCACGTTAATTACCTGGAGGTCACTTGGAGAAAATGACTATCAAATGTGTGGAAAAAAGGTTTTATAGTCTCACAGAAATTATGATCTGCTGTCTCTATGGCAACGGCAACACTAGTTCATAAAAGCTCTTTAATGGAGATTTACAAAAGCTTAACATCATGAAGTCTAGCAACAACCCTGGTGAAAGCACACGCTCACACACACGCCCGAGACTAATTTCATCACTGCTGCACCTCTTTGATTCCATCCAGAGTGACATCAGGCATGAACTGAGTCCCCAGCGTTGGGTAGTTTTCTAAGACAGAGGGATAAATATGATAAGATCACATTTGAATTGCAATCCTCAAGTCTTTCTCCTCTGCTGGGCGCACACACGTGCTGCCACGCTGTCAGCCCGACGAAACTGAGCAAATCTTGGAGGAACAGAACTACTTAAAACTGAACATTATTTCAATCTGTGCAACATTCTGGCCTAGGATTTCGCTTTTCTATTTCCATATTCCATTAACCGTGCTGTTCTGGCGGATCCAGACTGGAGCAAGGCTGAACTCGCTCTTTTACACGTGCTTAACTTTAAGCATGTGAATAGTAATATTGACTTCCATGCGTAAAGATAAGAAAATGCTTAAGTGCTTTACTGGCTTCCAGCCAGATTGCTCAACGATTAATAATAATGAAATGATTAATGATTAATAATAATGAAAACTAGAATTTGCATTTTCTGAGAGAGTTTATCCACAGCTTTTCCAAGATGAATGTTCCTTTTATCTGCCAAATGGGTGCACAGTCTGTTTCTTCCCTGAGATACCCTTGTAAAAAAAACTTCCAAGAGGCACGATGGACTGCATTTGGGTGTCTTGGAGCTGAGAGGACTGGTAAACATGAATTTTGCAACAAGAGGAATCATGTGGTACTTCGCTTCAAAGTGGTTATTACTGTGATTTTGGGGAAGCTTCTAAATATTGCTGATTTGCTGAACAAATTCGTCATGCAAATCTTTAAAGCTCACTAACAGTCCCAGGGGGAAAAAAATATAGGTAGAGTGATAGTGAAGAATAGACCATTACATAATGTAATGGGAGTGATACAAACACCCTTGAGGCACTTGCCTGCAATTATTAGCTCTGTATGATCTTTCTGCTTTCTGCTAAGACTTTTTAACAACTCCCATTTATTTGGGGTAATGAGACACCTTATGGAACTGAACCACAGGTTATTTGCAGACTGCCAAGTTGTTAATGTTTTCCTGTGTTTGTATTTGCTAACGAAGACGTAGCAATTTGGGATGAAATTCAAACAATCACTGCATGGTGAGTGTTGGGAGGGACCCCTGGAGATGGTCTCGTCCAACCATACTGCTAAAGCAGGGTCACCTAGACCAGGTTGCCCAGGGTCACATCTAGGTAGGTTTTGAATCTCTGTAGAGAAGGAGACTGCACAACTTCTCTGGGAACTGTGGTCCAGTGCTCTGGCCAGTCTAACTGTGAAGAAGTATTCCTTATGTTCAGAGGGAAATTCTTGTGTTCCACTTTGTGCCCATTGCCCCTTGTCCTGTCACTGGACACTGCTGAAAAAAGTGTGGACTTATCCTCTTGATATTTGCTCTTTAGATATTGATCAGCATTGAGAAGATCCCTTCTCAGTCTTCTCCAGGCTAAACAACCTCATATGTCTCAGCCTTCCCTCCTCACAGAGAGGCTCCAGTCCCCTCAGCATCTTCATAGCTTCTGCTGGACTTTCTCCAGTAATTCCTTGTCTTTCTTGAACTAGGGAACCCAGAATAGTAGTCCAGATGTGGCCTCACTGGGGCAAATTCATAATAAAAGTTTGCTCATCTGCATTGAAAGTGGATTTTCTAATATTACTAAATAATATTTTTTTTAAAAAAGGCTAAAATTTGTTTGCAACATTAAATTGCATCATTTTAAACCAAATTATTTGTTATCCCTCCTTTCTGGGTGTCAATTTGGTATATACAGTCAAGAGTCCTTTTGGGGAAAACTAAACCAACTCATCATTTTGGAAAATAAAATCTGAAGTAGTGACTGACTGTCAGGCAGCTTCACATAAGCAGAAGATCCAAGTAAGTCTAGTCCAAATTATATCTTGTGCTGTGTATATTGTACAGACAAGGATGCAATCAACAACTGCTTATTTACTGATTCATTTTGGTGGAACTCACCTACTCACCTGCTTTTGTAAAAAATCAAATTATTTTTTGTTGGCCTTTCATAGAATCATTTTGGTTGGAAATGACCTTCAAGATCATCAAGTCCAAGCATTAACCTAACACTACCAAATACACTCCTAAACCACGTTCCTCAGGGGCACATCTTTTAACTACCTCCAGGGATGATGATTCAGCCACTTGCATAGGGAGCCTGGTCCAGGGCTTGACAACCCTTTGAGTGAAGGATTTTTCCCTGATATCCAACCTAAACCTCACACGGTGCAGCTTGAGACCGTTTCACATGGTGCAGAGGGAACTTTTTAGTGAAATAAGGCAGAATAAAAACACATTTGGTCCAGCGAGGATCATACAACCATAGAATGCTTCAGATTGGAAGGGACCTTTAAAGGTCCAGTCCCCCTGGCATTGAGCAGGGACATCTTCAACTAGATCAGGTTGCTTTGTTCCTTGTAGTCACATAAAGTTGAAAGTCATAGAATCATAGAATAGTAAGGTTGGAAGGGACATCAAGGATCATCTAGTTCCAACCCCCTGCCATAGGCAGGGACACCTCCCACTAGTACAGGTCTCTCAAGGCCTCCTCCAACCTGGCCTTGAACACCTCCAGGGAGGGAGCAACCACAACCTCCCTGGGCAACCTGTGCCAGTGCCTCACCACCCTCACTGCAAACAACTTCCTCCTAACATCCAGTCTAAATCTCCCCTCTGCCAGTTCAAACCCATTGCCCCTTGTCCTGTCATTGCAACACCTTGTCAATAGTCCCTCCCCAGCCTTCCTGTAGGCCCCCTTCAGACACTGGAAGGCTAGTCTAAGGTGTCCTGGAAGCCTTCTCTTCTCCAGGCTGAAGAACCCCAACTCTTGTAGCCTGTCCTCGTAGCAGAGCTGCTGCAGCCCTCTAATCATCTTCGTGGCCTCCTCTGGACTTGCTCCCACTCAGCTCTGTGAGTGCTGTTGAGTGGAATCACATACTTGAAATCATGTTACATAATGTTTTAGGGTGGCTTGAGTTCATTTTGATTCCAATTACAAACTCAGTTAAAAGAAAATGGCAGGCATTACTGATTCCTGTATAAGGCACGGATCAGCCAGTGTGACCAAAACTATCTTATATACAGTTTGGACAATTTCCTGAAGTGTTAATTGCACTGAAGATGTCAGTTTACTGATGTGATTGACTGCCAAAAGGATCATGATTGACTGTAGCTATTCAGCCATTGCTGATGGTTGATGCTATTCATGGCTCGGAAGTGATTTGACAAACCAAATAGCACAGGCGTAAGCCAGAAGTCATTAGAAAGTAGTATCATGCTTTTATTGTTTTTACTTTTAGAATAAAGTAGGATTAAATTGCAGCCCATGACTGTAACTCCACTATCCTCAGTGAGAACGACCATTTCAGTAATATGCTAAAGATTTTTTCCTCTTCCATCTCACTAAATAAAATAACAGCCCCAACCCCCCAGTAAACAGAGAAACTCCATACATAACAGATACTAAATGTTTTGTTTCTTTCCATGAAGACACTGATTCAGAGGGCTGCAGCAGCTCTGCTATGAGGACAGGCTGAGAGAGTTGGGGCTCTTCAGCCTGGAGAAGAGAAGGCTTCCAGGAGACCTTATAGTAGCCTTCCAGTGTCTGAAGGGGGCCTACAGGAAGGCTGGGGAGGGATTATTGACAAGGTCTGCAACGACAGGACAAGGGGCAATGGGTTTAAACTGGCAGAGGGGAGATTTAGACTGGATGTTAGGAGGAAGTTCTTTCCAGTGAGGGTGGTGAGACACTGGCACAGGTTGCCCAGGGAGGTTGTGGCTGCTCCCTCCCTGGAGGTATTCAAGGCCAGGTTGGAAGAGGCCTTGAGTGACCTGTACTAGTGGGAGGTGTCCCCGCCTATGGCCGGGGGTTGGAACTAGATGATCCTTGAGATCCCTTCCAACCTTACCATTCTGCTCTCTCAGCCTGACCTCGTAGGAGAGCTTCTGCAGCTCTCCGATTATCTTTGTGGCCTCCTCTGGAGCTGCTCCAACACTTCCATGTCCTTCCTGTGCTGGGGGCTCCAGAACTGCACACAGGACTACAGGTCATGTCTGAGGAGAGCAAAGTTAAGGGGAAAAATCCCCTCCCTTGCCCTGCTGGCCATGCTTCTCTTGCTGCAGCCCAGCACTCAGTTGCTGTCTGGGCTGCACTCACACTGCAGGCTCATGTTGAGTTTTTCATCAACCCAGACCCCCAGGTCCATTTCCTCAGGACTGTCCTCAGCCATTCAGCACCCAGCCTGTATTTGTGCTTGGGATTGTGCCTACCCAGGTGCAGGACCTTACACTTGGCCTTGTTGAATTTCATGAGATTGGCCTGGGCCCACCTCTCCAGCCTGTCCAGGTCCCTCTGGATGGCATCCCTGCCCTCTAGCAAGTGACTGTGCCACACAGCTTGGTGTCATCTGCAGACTTGCTGAGGGTGCACTGATTCCTCTGTCCATGTCACTGACAATGTGCTCTGCTGTTGTGTTCACGCTTGCCGCTTGCTCACTGCCTTATTGTATCCTGAACTGCCTGGAAACTGCCTGGCTCAGGTTTACTGGGAACAGGCTCTAAACGCCTTCAGGTGATCAGCCTGCACAGCCTGCGTGAAGTCCTGCCAAGACCGTCACTTGCAAGACATCCTGCCTACACCTGAAAGTCTCCTGCTCAGACAGGAATTCCTGGACATACACAGATTGTTCAGAGAGCCAGGACCTGGTCAGGGATTGCCTCCTTTCCCCAGCAGCCTGGGAAGAATCAGAAGTCTCAGCAGCTGACAAGAGAGTAACAGAATTCCCTGAAAGCATTTGGGTACTGTCTGAAGCTGTAGCCAGCCCTGCCAGTCAGNTCTAAAGCTTAAGCCAGCCCTGCCAGTCAGGAGATACTTTGTGAGAAAATACTTAAAGCCTTTTGTAACTCACCATTGCCTTCTGCCATAAGCAGAAAGGAGCTCCTTGAGTCCATCTAGTGGGCAAGCAAGGTATTGACTGCAAGCTGTTTGTTGACCTCGGGAACCTTCCATTTCAATTGAGTTCAATTAATGATACATATTTTTTGCTAGTTATTTCCAGATCCTATGTTAATATCTGTACAGTTTCCATGACCGTGCAGAGAACTGAGTATTATTAAAATTAGCGGTTGGTGTGGTGAGAGTTCTGAATATTGAATATTAATAAACAATATTAATCTTTGAAAATCATGTCTCATCAATTGTCACACCTCCATAACAAAAATCTCCTCCCAGTCTTCTTCAGAATAAACAACTCCAGTTCTCTGAGCTTATCTTCACTGGAGAGATGCTCCAGTCCCCTCCTCATCTTTGTAGCCTCTCGTGGACTCTCACCAGTATCTCCTTGCCTCTTTTGAACTGGGGAGCCTAGAATAAACCTTTGCATGGGTCTGTGTTTTTTAACCTCAAGGTCACAAGACTCAGCTATAAACAGGTAAAAGAGAAAATTACTTTTCTGTCTTGTCTGCATCTCAGCCTTGGATCTTTTTTGATTTGTTATATTGCTGTGTTATCCCTAAAATACTTCAAAGGATGCCTATGAATAGAAGCATCCTCATAATTTGCCTTCCAGATACATAAATCCTAAAATCCTCTAACCTATTTTCAGTGTAATATTTAGGATTGCATTAGTATTGCAAAAATTAATGTAATTACTGTTGTGGAAGGAATGAAAATACCTGTAATAAGCAGAAATGTGGAGTTAACAAAAATAGTTTGGTTTTTTTTTTTTATTTTCAAATAAATATTAATTAAAGATCAACAGAGAAAATGTGATACTAGCATGCTTTGGATGCCTGATTTCTAAGAGCTGATTGTCTCTTAAGTATATTCACTTTATAAGTGGAAAGCAAAATAGTGACCAATGTAGTTTTCGTCTTGGTTACCTACCTCAAAATCTGGCTGTCCAGCACCCATATAATTTAATTCCCTGGAGCACTGCCAAGAGTATTTATTGAATTAAATTTCATCTGTTTCCTCATTAATATGTGGTTTTTCTTGGCTATTTTGCTGTGTCCTTTGTGCAGAAATCATCCAATAAATTTGCGTGAGCCCTGATGCATTTTCTTCATTAGATGTTTGGGATGATGAGTCCCCAGGCAGGCCTTAATTTGATTTACAGTGTACAAAGAATTGAACCTGTTTACAAATTAAAACCAAAATGAAACAAACCATAACAGAACAAGCCTTGATGAAGCTTGGGGAAGTGCTACCATTTTTGCTTTTGCTTTTGAACAAATAGTGTTGAGAAACTGCTCTGATGTCATAATGAATTATTGTGATAGAATTAGTTTTAAGACTATTTGTACTCAAAGTCTTTTACTATAGCAGGAATTTTCATGGTGATGAACCCAAAACTTGTCTATCAGCCTTCTGCTGCAACTTTTATTTGCTGAAAATCTTCCAAGGCAGATTGTTGAGATGAGTGTTTCTGGGGTGTAATGTAAGATACTAACACAGGGGAGTGAAGAATTGCAAATTCTGTATTCCAGTGTTCACTTGAAATCACAGAATCATAGAATTAACCAGGTTGGAAAAGACCTTCGAGATCATCAAGTCCAACTCCTCAGCTAACATCTTCTAATTAACTAAACCATGGCACTAAGTGCCTCATCCAGTCTCCTTTTAAACACCTCCAGGGATGGTGACTCCACCACCTCCCCAGGCAGCCCATTCCAATGCCAATCAATCTTTCTGTGACGAGCTTCTTCCTAACATCCAGCCTAAACCTGGCCTGGCACAGCTTGAGGCTGTGTCCTCTTGTTCTGTCCCTGGGTGCCTGGGAAAAGAGACCGGCTGCAACCTGACTATGACCTCCTTTCAGGTAGTTGTGGAGAGCAGTAAGGTTTCCCCTGAGCCTCCTCTTGTCCAGGCTAAACAGTGATCACAGCTTCAGCTGAGACCTGAAGCCTAGCTGTCCCCAACTATTTAAATGTAGCTGGTCCCCTACCAGTTATGACATTGATCAAAACAGTATGTACTGCCTATAATAGGATTTGAAAATGTCTTTCAGAGTCTCCTTCCCTGGACACTTTCCAAACCTTCCTGGGCACAATCCTGAGCAACCTGCTCTGCGTGACCCTGCTTTAGCAGGGGGGTTGGACTAGGTGATCTCCAGAGGTCCTTTCTAATCCTCAGCATACTGGGATTCTGTGAGGCTTTTGCTGTCGAACTTGTACTAATACTGGATTTTAAAATCAATCCCAGACAATCCCTAGCTCCATAGTTCATGCTGATAGAAGTGAGGGAGTAGGAGTGCAGGTTCAGGGAAAGCTACATGTGTCTAAGCACTAAATGAAATGATTGGGAAGGTTGTGAAGTCAGTGTGTACTATGAGCATCCACCAGTTCAGTGAGGTAGAACACAGTCGTAATGGGTTTTGACACTTATGTGGTTCTTTGTCTGAAGAAATCAATGGGCTAGGTTTTGTCAGTTTTTTGGTTCTTTGACTGAAGAAATCAATGAGCTTGGAGCCTTGTGCTTTAAATTTCTGATGGAGAAGTCCAAAGGATGAGAGGTTGCAATGAGCAAGCCAAGATCTACTGTTTCCAAACAGGGAAGTAGCTGAAACTCTTTCATTAAACGGTTGCAGAGATTTTCTATTTTAAGCACGGGGAAAACATTCCTTTATTAAAACTGTTTTGACAAGTGGCTGAATTAAAATCATCTGGAATGTATAAAAAATGAATAGATGTAGACATTGGTAAGGGAAAATCTTCTTCCCACAGTGAAAGTCTGGCAGTATTATAGGCAATGTGAAACAAATCCACTGTGAGCTATGGGCAGGCTTAATTGTAAGTGTGTGAGCAGTGCAGCTCAGAGGAGCTCACATGCTGAGTTGCTAACTGACAAGAATATGATCATTGTTTTCATATTTCCCACCTAATGAAGGATTCTAATTTCTCAGAGTGGTTTCTAATACTTTATTGCTTGGTCCTAATTCAAAGTTTGGTCAGCAAATATAGAATAGACCCTAATTTTGAAAACTTTTTCACATGTGGTGCACCTTCTGCTGATAGATTATGCAGTAAAATGAGGCTTGCCTGTGTGATTAATTTGCAGTGGTGTGCAATCTTGTTTCCTGAGTGTATTTCTGCAGAGTAAGTGCTGCTTAAGCATAAATACAGCAGGTTCTTGGTTTTCATTGTGCTCAAATCTCATCCTAGCTTTTCTCAGGAAGGTGTTTTAAGACCAGCTCTGTTCAAGGCAGGATGCCCACAAACCCAGCAGGGCTAATGGGAGTGACTCGGACCCCCAAGAGCTTGTTTGTTCTTCTGTGTCCTTCACCCAGATGAGAAGCTAGAAATTAGTGTGTGCTGCAGATAATAGAATAATGCATGAATGGCACTTATTGTCACCATATTTCTCCATCCCTAATTGCTGTCTTGAGATTCGTAATGATATAAATGAGTCTGCCTTGAATCTGCTTTATCACAGAATCGCAGAATGATGGGGGTTGGAAGAGACCTCTGGAGATCATGTAGTCCAACCTCCCTGCTAAAGCAGGGTCACCTACAACAGATTTTCCAGGATTGTATCCAGGAAGGTTTGGAATCTCTGCAGAGAAGATTCCACAACCTCTCTGGGCAGCCTGGTTGTACCAGGTTAGGGTGGATCCCTCCCCTGGTAGAATAAACTCACCACAACATAGATTTTTTTTTTGTGAAGTCAGGAAAAAAAAAAGTGTTTCTTATAGTTTAAATTAAATATAACAATATAGGGAAAAATACAACTACTACAGGAATATAATAACCTGAGGGAAGATGGGAAAGGGGTCAAGTGGCGCCAAAGCAGCAAAAGCAGCAGCAGCCAAAACAGTGGCAGGGGAAGATAGCAGCAGGAGCAGGCGAAGTGGCGGAAGCAGCAAGGGGAAGGTACAAGCTGTGCTTGCAGAGATAAAGCTCTCGATGCTCCAATGAAATTATATTAACTTCTCCATTGTTGCTATTATATGGCCTATCCCTAGAATGTTCGCTTCAGAGCTTCCACATCTAAGTTTCTCTGTTTTGATTTTTTTTATGTCTGAGGTAGGAATCTAACTCAAATGTCCACACTGGTCCAACACTCTGTCACCCTCACAGGAAAGAAGCTTTTCCTTATGTGCAGATGGAGCTTCCTGCGTTCTAGTTTGTTGCCCATTGTCCCTTGTCTTGGTACTGGGCACCACTGAAAAGAATGTGGCCCCATCCTCATGACACCTGCCCTTTGAATGAAGTGTTGGTAAGATTCCTCTTTCAGTTTTCTGTTCCCACAACCTAAACAGCCCCAGGTCTCTCAGCCTTCCTTCCTCACAGAGATGCTGCAGTCCCCTCAGTATATTTGCAGCCTCTACTGGACTCCCTACAGCAATTTCAGGAACCTAGAACTGGACTCAGTACTCCAGGTGAGGCCTGACTAGGGCAGAGTAGATGGGGAGGAGAACCTCCCTTGACCTGCTGGCCACAGCACTCCAGGAGCCCATTGACCTTCTTAGCCATGAGGGGACATTTCTGGCTCATGGTTACAATGTTGTCCATCAGGACTTCCAGATTCTTCTCTGCAGGATGCTTTCCCACAGCTCAGCCCCTAACCTATGCAGGTACAGAAGATTATTCCTCTCCAGGTGCAAGACACTATGCTTGTCCTTGTTTATACATCAAGTGAATGCACATTGTAATGAGGTTCAGTTAGGCTTGGGGAAAGGCTTGGTTCAGTTCCCGTGTCCCAGTCTTGGATGTACAACTTATTAATTTCCATTTTTGAGTCATAGAGATCTTGGAAGTCTTGCCCTCTCCTTTTCAGGGCTTTTGTCTCACAGAGTTCTGAAATATTACACCCAACTGAGTATGTTAAACTGGGTTTAATTTGCCCTTCCAGTTCAGGATGCTTGTGACAATTATAAGGGCTGAATCCAAATCTTATCAATCTGACTTTAGCATGTTTAGATTTCACACACTTTAGATTCACGCTTTTAACTTTCTGACATCTTTACTTATGTCACTTAATTTCCCTGTATGAATTTTTTTTTCCTCGTCAAGAACTAACACTAGTTCAAATTATATCTCTTTCCGATGCTAATTAAGTCATTAACATTTAATAGTGATTTAAACATCAAACCCACTAATCAAGCACAAATATTAATGGCTGCCTTTTGCAGCCTTTCCTCTGACCTCTGTTGTGAGTGTTGTTGATCTCTTATGGCCCACAAGTTCTCAAAGCACAAACTGCTTCTGGTACAGCAGTTTTACTCATGAGGGTGAGGAAAGGTTGGAGGAATTTTTTATCTTCCTCCCTTTGTTTCTTGCTGGTGGTACTGTGGTCTGTTTGCGGTAATGCAAGCCTGCAATACATTCATTTACTTCATGATCTGTCCACGCTTTTCCCTGCTCCTTCATCAGTCCTAACTCTACCTGTGGGCTTCTCCTTGAGAAGGTTTCTGGGTATCATTGTCATGGCAGTAAAAATTATGCTGCTGGGTTTAATAGTGAACACTCTGTGTGTAAATGAATATAATGCTCCAAGGGACTGTAGGATCTCTCTGATGAGGAAAAGCTGAGAAAACTGGAAGTGTTTAACCTGAAGAAGTCAGACTGAGAGGGGATCTTCTCAATGCCGATCAGTGTCTAAAGGATGGGGTTCAGAGTCTTTTCAGTGGTGCCCAGTGACAGGACAAGAGGAAACAAACTAGACTCCAGAAGGTTCCATCTAAACATGAAAAAAAAATTTGTGCTGGATCACTGCAACAGGCTGCCCAGAGAGGCTGTGGAGTTGTCTTCTCTGGAGAGATTCCAAACCTGTCTGAACATGATCCAGGGCAACCTGCTCTGGATGATCCTGCAGAGGGGTTGGACTAGATGATCCCCAGGGATCCCTTCCAACACCCTACCATTTTGGGATTCTCTAATTGTTGTGGAAGGGGTAATTAATTACCGCGAGATGATATTTTAAAAATATTAATAGAATTTATTAATATTAAATATTCAGAACTCATGGCACCCCAATCACCAAAATAATAATAGTAACAGGTTCTTGCATCATGATGGAAACTATATACAGGTTATAACAGGATCTAGAAATAACTATTAAATATATGTATTAATTGAACTCGACTAAGCTGGCAGAGAAAGCTTTGCGGTCAGTACCGCTTGCGGTCAGTACACTACTTGCTCGCTAGATGGATGCAAGGAGCAACTTTCTGCTTATGGCAGAAGGCAATTAATGATT
>VWZE01015468.1:12109-26197 GCA_013396675.1 Eubucco bourcierii | reverse complement strand
GTGAGACACTGGCACAGGTTGCCCAGGGAGGTTGTGGCTGCTCCCTCCCTGGAGGTGTTCAAGGCCAGGTTGGATGAGACCTTGAGTGACCTGTACTACTGTACTAGGGGGAGGTGTATGGCACTATGGCAGAAGTGGAAGATCCTTGAGGTCCCTTCCAACTTTACCATTCTACGATTCTATGATTCTATTCTGTATAGGAAAATGGAGCTACAGTTCACTACTTCTGCCTTCAAATGTTTGCTGGCCCTGTGTGAATAGGAATGAAAGGAAACACTCAAGGGGAGAACAGATTTTCATAGCATCATGGAATGTTTTGGGATGGAAGGAACCTTCAAAGGTCGTCTAGTCCAACCCCTCAGTTATCTGTTAGTAGCTCTCTGATTTTTACTCGTCCTATCCATGCATAGTCATGCAACAGACATTTTCAATTATTTTAGGAATCTCTCAACTAGGAGGAAGAAACTGAACTGGTCAAAGCTGCGAGGCTTTGTCACTCTCCCATAGAAATTGAAGTTTTCTCACACCTCTTCTCCAGAAACATCCTTTGATCCTTTGACCACCATTGCTTAGGGACAAGTCTAAATCAGTAGTTACTAAGAATCAACCTCTCTCTTTTAAAAAAGATCTACAAAGGATGGTAAATACCATCTTACTGAATGATCTTATTAAAAAGATGGCAAATACCATAGGATATTGTAGGTACAACTTGCTTGTAGTATCAGTGCTTGGGTGGGTGCCAATAAGATGGGGCCAGACTCTTCTCAGTGGTGCCCAGTAACAGGGAAGGGGCAGCAGGTGTGAACTAGAACACAGGAAGTTCCACCTAAGCACTAGGAAAGAATTCTTTGCTGTGAAAGTGACAGAACAGTGGACCAGGCTGCCCAGAGGGGTTGTGGAGCCTCCTGCTCTGGGTAGATTCCAAACCTGCCTGGACATGCTCCTGGGCAGCTGCTCTGGGTGACCCTGCTTTAGCAACAGGGCTGGACTAGATGATCTATGGAGGTCCTTTCCAATCCATACCATTCTGTGAATTTTCAAAGTGCTTGAATAATTTTAGAAAATAGCAATATAAAATATGCTGCAGGGTTGTAAACACCAACCCTTTTACCTGCTCACAAAGTGCAGTTGGATTGCTCTAGGTATCCCCATCTTAATCAGAATCAGAATTAATCAGGTTGGAAAAGACCTTCGTGATCATTGAGTCCAACCTAACACCTTCTAATTAACTGAACCATGGCACTAGGTGCCTCATCCAGCCTCCTTTTAAACACCTCCAGGGATGGGGACTCCACCACCTCCCTGGGCAGCCCATTCCAATGCCAATCACTGTTTCTGTGAAGAACTTCTTCTTAACATCCAACCTAAACCTGGCCTGGTGCAACTTGAGGCTGTGTCCTCTTGTTCTGTCCCTGGGTGCCTGGGAGAAGAGACCAAATGAAACCTCCTTTCAGGCAGCTGTAGAGAGCAATAAAGTCTCCCCTGAACCTCCTGTTCTTCAGACTCCACACCCCCAGCTCCCTCAGCCTCTCCTGGTAGGGCTGTGCTCCAGTCCCCTCACCAGCCTTGGTGCCCTTTTCTAGACACGTTCAAGCACCTCAACATCTTTCTTAGATTGAGGGGCCCAGAACTGGACAGAAAACCTCCTTCAAGATGCTCTTACTAATGCTGTGTTATTTACTTTATGTTATGATTTCTTGTTTTGATCAAGGTACAGGCTGATTGTACACAGGTCATTGTTCCTGCAGCTTCTCCATCTATAAAAGAACCTCACAGTTTTAAAAGCTCTATTTAAATGGTCTTGAAATTCTCTGCTTGTCTGCTTAGCATCATTCAACTGCTAAGATACTGCTGCTGTTCATTAGGATGAAGTAACATGTCCTTGTTTCAATAGTGGTGAAAAAACTGGATGTCAAGGGCAATCATTTAATGCTAACCATCCAGTGACCTCTTAATCCAGTTTCCAACTGATGTTGAAGCACTAAGAGCAGAGGAGGTACCCAGGCACTGCTCACAGCCTCGTTGGAGACATCATAGAATGCTTTATCAAAAGTCATTTTGTCCATTGTGCCCATAATAGGGGTTGTGTTTCCAAGTTCAGTGACTGCAACAGATGAAACTCTGTGTTTCTGTTGTGGGTGGTGAAGTAGAAGCCAATCAATACCTCTCTAGACATTTTTCAGTAGTTTTTATGGCTGTTGATAATTTCCATTAGAAGCATTTTGCCCATAGTGGCTGATTTTGACCCAAAACCTACTCTGATCATACATTAGAGTGGTGAGAATGTTTTGAAAAGAAACCGTTTAGAGTCAAATATCAACTTTTGGAGATGTAAAAAAATGAAAAGAAATGCTTCAAAGCTGCAGAACAGATGAATCTTTTCATCAGAGCCACTGGAATTCTTTGCATACTTTAAACACATTTATATGCACTGCTGTGTTATGCTCAGCAATATTTATGCTCAGTGTTTCTTAATTTTAGGTGTGTATTAGTGATAGCACAAGAGGAAATGGCCACAAGTTGCACCAGGGGAGGCTTAGGCTCGACATGAGGAATAATTTCTTCCCAAAAGGAAGTGTTGTCAAACCCTGGAACATGCTGCCCAGGAAAGTAGTGGAGTCACCATTCCTGTAGGGATTTAAAAGCTGTATAGCTGTGGTGCTGAGGGACATGAAGGGGGCCTCCCCTCCCTTGCCCTGCTGGCCACGCTGCTCTTGCTGCAGCCCAGCACTCAGTTGCTGTCTGGGCTGCATGTGCACACTGCAGGCTCATGGTGAGCTTTTCATCAACCCAGACCCCCAGGTCCTTTTCCTTCCTCAGGGCTACTCTCAGCCATTCACCACCCAACCTGGAGTTGTGCTTGGGATTGTGCCTACCCAGGTGCAGGACCTTACACTTGGCCTTGTGGAATGTCATGAGGTTGGCCTGGGCCCACCTCTCCAACCTGTCCAGGTCCCTCTGGATGGATCCCTGCCCTCTAGGAAGTTGACTGTGCCAAAATACAGAAAGAAAAGTGATCATGGGATGATTAAAAAATGAACATCTTCCTATGGAGCTGCTTTGGTCCTGTGGCACATCCACGGGTGTGCCATGAATCCCCCCTGAATGCTGGGGATTTGATCCGATAGCATCGTGCATCAACTTCCTGTCAGTGCAGAAGGCCAACTGCAGAGCATTAGGCAAGACAGCCCCAGACAGATACAAAACACTACAGCCTGCATGGTCTCTGCCAAGGACATTTTCTGACATTTCTACACGCTAATAAGGGACAATAAAACATCCTTAATGAAAAGTGAAAGCTGTCCTTGATCAGCACAACCCTTCCTACCGTTCTTTTATTTCAAGGGATCCACAGCTCTTTCGCTTTCTGCTTTTGAAAACAGAAGTAACGTGGCCTTCAAGTACAATATCTGTCTTTCTCCATCAGGGACTTGTTTATGTTAATTGAGCTTCCTTGAGGTAATGAAGAATTTAGCTTTGTGTGGCTTTCCACTTAGAGCCTGCGTTGTACATTAGTGAAGATCAGGAGGTTTTTAGGAGTAAATCAGATTGCAGCTTTTCAGTTGACATCATTCACCTTAAAACAAGCATTTAATTATGTTCTGGGGACTTTCCCACTGAACTGAATGGAAGAGACATAGTTCATTTGGGTCTGGGAATAAAACCCAGTGGTTTCCAGCAGGAGGAACTGTCTCTAACATACTTTTTATTTCCTATGCAAGAAGTCAGCAAGAGCACCTGGCTTACTTCAGCAATGCAAAAGCCTTGCAGAGAAGTAATTTCTTGCCAATGATAAATAGGGATAAATCAGTGACTAGGGTGAACATATGCTTGGCATCATTTTGAGTTGGTTTAAATTTGAAATAGGAGTAAATTATTCTGTTAATGACTAGAGGCTGCCCTCATCAGATTTATACTGCTTTGCAAGAGATATATGTGTGTATCTGTTTGTTTATGTGCTGGGATATACACACATATATGTTTGCCATCAGCATTTATCCTTTGCTTGCTGGTAATAAAGCACAGAGCATGGTGACATGGCATAAACCATACAGGACAGCAGTGATTTATTCTGTTGTGCCATGAAAAGAATGTGATGCTAATTGTTGGTAGCTACAACAGCAGAGAGTAAAAAAAAAAAATAGATGAGGAAGGGTCTGAATGGATGAAATAGTGCTGTTTTGATAATTTTAAACATACTGTGACATTCACAAAGTATTGTCAGTGCATCTCATAGGTTTGGATCGATTTAGCTTTCCAACACTGCTGTCACAGACTGATAATGTTAGAACTGGGGAGGTGAGGCCAAGCAAATAGGGCTCTAGATTTAAAAAAAAAGATGACATACTTATTATTGGGTTATTCAGTTTGGGATAATTTGGAGTGATTTCCCTGATTTCATGGTTTTTCTTATCTGATGAATTTATTGGTCATATAAACAAAACCCCAAAACCCCAAAATCATTAGATATCTTCCTTAAAATAGAAGCTACAAAAATCTCCAGCTGTTTTTGAAATGCTGCTATAGGGGAGTTGAGTGACGTCTTTATTTTGACCTCATTGGTCCTTTCAACTCATGGGGCTGGAGTTAATAGATGTTAGGTATGTAATCTAAAGCAGTCTTCAAGACTCTGTCCCTAGTCAAAGAAAACACATTTGAAGGTCAGTTCTTAGTAACTGTCTCAGGAAGGAATAAATCACCCTCAGTAGGAGCCTGATTCTGTCAAACACTATCTAAACAATGAACTTTGGCTGAGGGGAGCTGATTCATTTACATAAGTGTGTTGCAAGTATTATATTCCATCTGAAGTGTCCTAGGGCATTTGACATGTCCACAAGGGGCTGGCAAGGATGATACAGGTCTCCCTGGAGATCCATACTTATCTGAACTGTGAGGTGAAAGTCAGTTAGGTTTACACAGGGCATTCAAAATGCTGTTAGACACCTTCCATGTGCAGACAAAGTGTAAGATTTATGTGTGATTGTCCATGATCTCCAGTTTCCAAGGACACAGGTCTACCTTTTGTCTTATGTGCCACTCCTATGCCAGTCCTGTGCAAAACTGCTACATAAAGCATCTGAGATGACGCCAGATGCCTTTATTTACGCAGCAGTATTGAAACTTGGCTCCCCACTGCCCATCATGTGAGCTTGGGAACCATCTGCACATGTGAACACCTGGAGTCCTGTGTCCAGCTCTGAATTCCCCAACAGAAAAAAGACATGAAACTATTAGAGCAGGTCCAGAGGTGGGCCACAAAGGTGATCAGAAAGCTGATGCACCTCTGCTATGAGGACAGGCTGTGGGAGTTGGTGTTGTTCAGCCTGGGGAAGAGAAGCCTTCAGGGAGACCTTTCAACAACCTGCCAGTATTTGAATGGGGCCTACAGGATAGCTGTAGAGGTACTTGTTAGAAATGCATGTAGCANCCTTCCATGTGCAGACAAAGTGTAAGATTTATGTGTGATTGTCCATGATCTCCAGTTTCCAAGGACACAGGTCTACCTTTTGTCTTATGTGCCACTCCTATGCCAGTCCTGTGCAAAACTGCTACATAAAGCATCTGAGATGACGCCAGATGCCTTTATTTACGCAGCAGTATTGAAACTTGGCTCCCCACTGCCCATCATGTGAGCTTGGGAACCATCTGCACATGTGAACACCTGGAGTCCTGTGTCCAGCTCTGAATTCCCCAACAGAAAAAGGACATGAAACTATTAGAGCAGGTCCAGAGGAGGGCCACAAAGGTGATCAGAAAGCTGATGCACCTCTGCTATGAGGACAGGCTGCGGGAGTTGGCGTTGTTCAGCCTGGGGAAGAGAAGCCTTCAGGGAGGCCTTTCAACAGCCTGCCAGTATTTGAAGTGGGCCTACAGGATAGCTGTAGAGGTACTTGTTAGAAATGCATGTAGCAGTATGATGAGGGGTAATGGCTTTAGGCATGTAGCAATATGATGAGGGGTAATGGCTTTAAACTGGAAGAAGGCAGATTTAGGTTAGACATTAGGAAGAAATTTTTCATCATGAAGGTGGAGAGGCACTGGAACAGGTTGCCCAGAGAAGTTGTGAAGGCTCTGAGCTTAGAAGTGTTCAAAGTCAGGTTGAATAGGACCTTGAGCAACCTGGTCCAGAAGGGATTGTCCCTGCCCATTGCAGAGGGTTGGAAATAGATGGTCTTTAAGGTCCCTTCCAACCCAATTAATTCTGATTCAGTGGTTTATAGAGATCTAGATGGAGCTGTTCAAGTCTGCCTGCTGAAACAGAGGTCTCAGGTTCCAGTGTCTGAGTGTGGGAGGAATTACTTCTGGAGTATTTCTGACAGAACCCCTTCAGCCCCAGGATATCCAGATGTGTTACAGACCCTTGTATTTAGGGTGCTGCCCACAGTACTAGATTATTAATGACAATTTGTGCTGGCTAGCACAGGCTCTCTGCTTTTCCTGGGTGGCACACACAATTGTTTTGTCTTTAGAAGAGAGTGAAAACTCCACCTTTTAAGAGGCAGCATGCCCAGGCAGCGTTTTGTTTCAGATTTTAATTCTAGAATACCACCTGACTTTGCTGTCTGCACACAAGGCCTGTTAGAGATGAAATGAAAAATACACTCCAGCAACTACAAGAAAGAATTAATATGATCAGTTTTTCAAACAAGACAGGAAGCAATGACAAAACCGTTCTGATCTGCGTTGAAAGTTAAGTAATTCTGAACTGGCCATAGTTAGAATCATAGAATCATAGAATGGTAAGGTTGGAAGGGACCTCAAGCATCATCTAGTTCCAACCCCCTGCCCTAGGCAGGGACACCTCCCACTAGTACAGGTCACTCAAGGCCTCATCCAACCTGGCCTTGAACACCTCCAGGGAGGGAACAGCCACAACCTCCCTGGGCAACCTGTGCCAGTGTCTCACCACCCTCACTGCAAAGAACTTCCTCCTAACATCCAGTCTAAATCTTCCCTCTGTCAGTTCAAACCCATTGCCCCTTGTCCTGTCATTGCAAGACCTTGTCAATAGTCCCTCCCCAGCCTTCCTGTAGGCCCCCTTCAGATACTGGAAGGCTACTATCAGGTCTCCTGGAAGGCTTCTTTTCTCCAGACTGAAGACCGCCAACTCTCTCAGCCTGTCCTCATAGCAGAGCTGCTGCAGCCCTCTGAGCATCTTTGTGGCCTCCTCTGGACCTGCTCCAACACTTCCATGTCCTTCCTGTGCTGAGGGCTCCAGAACTGCACACAGTACTCCAGATGGGGTCTGAGGAGAGCAGAATAAAGGGGCAGAATCCCCTCCCTTGCCCTGCTGGCCAGTTATTTGTTCATGAGCCAGGGGAAAAGAACATGCAGGCTGTCAGGCTTTGAGATACAATTTATTGGTGTGTCATTGGCTTAAATCCAACATTATGCTCATAAATAATATAATCTTAGTGTGACACATTTCTGCTTGAACCCTGACTGAAAATTATTGAGAGTCATGTTATGAATTATGTAGTAGCAGTCACACAGTCGAGTCAGAAGGCTGTAACTTGAGTGAAATGCTGAAATACATTAGTAATTAGGTACACTACTCAAAGACATATTGCTGCAGAAAGGGCAAAGTGTCTTTCCTTGTATCCAGTGGTAGAGTGTGGAGCCTTGCTGCAGGCTTAGGCTAATGGTCATCCAGCTCTTATTGACTCGTTCTTCTAGGACACAAAGGCTGATGTGGTTTAATGTTGTCATCTGTATCACTCTCTTGTATACTATTAGCACTGTGGTTTGTCTCCCAATTTACACTAGCTCAGTATGACCCAAGGCTCCAGACTAACCTTGGCTATAATATACAATCCAAGTGCGCAGCAGGATGGGAGTAACTC
This sequence comes from Eubucco bourcierii, assembly GCA_013396675.1. NCBI lineage: Eukaryota > Metazoa > Chordata > Aves > Piciformes > Ramphastidae > Eubucco > Eubucco bourcierii. The sequence continues at coordinate 18,353 of VWZE01015468.1, read as the reverse complement.
AGTGTCACTCAGTGGAATGTTCTTGACAAGCCAAGAGCGGACAAACATAGTGCTTAGGGACATGGATTAGCATCAGACTTGGCAGAGTTATGTTCATGGTTGGACTCAATGATCTTAAAGGTCTTTTCCAGCCTAAACCTATGATTCTATGGCAGAGGTTTAAATACCAAAGTAGTTGAACTCATTAGGTGTGCTAATGTTTATCCTTGTGGCAGATAAGGAGATTATGAATAGCTTTGCTTTTTGTAGACCAATAAACCCATCTTACTGTGCTGTTACCTTGAAGATTCAGGCATGGATTTTAAATGTAGAAGGGATTCTGGTAGCTAAGGTAGTCCCTCTTTAAATCACTCTGTAGTGTGCTGCTTGGCTTTCATGGTAATTTGCAGTCTACTAAAGAAATTAATACCTGTGTTCTTTTTTGGGGTTGTTTGGTCTTTTTCTGTCTGCATACTACTTTGTTCCCAGACTGTCTTCTGAAGACCACAGATTAATCATCCAGGGCACAATTTCTTATAATCCTACTGTAAAGCAGAGTGAAATTTCACTCCCTCTGTTCTAGACTGTTCCCCAATATTCTCCTGGTAGACCTTGTATACTCAAAAGTCCTGAAGTGCTCTCGTATCATGCAGACCTGATCCTTGGTGTTATCCTTGAGAAGCACTACTCTTAATGGAATGATACATGCACACACAATTGTGCCTTAGTGCCTTGCATGACAAATGAAAAAGGATTGTTGATCATGTTTCCCATCTCAGACTTTTAGTTTCTCTTCAGTTTCCTAGTTCTGGAAATATCAGTTCAGGAATATCCAGAAATCAGGGAACAGCAATGTGGCATGAACAAATGGGTTTAAACTGGCAGAGAGGAGATTTAGACTGGATGTTAGGAGGAAGCTGTTTGCAATGAGGGTGGTGAGACACTGGAACAGGTTGCCCAGGGAGGTTGTGGCTGCTCCCTCCCTGGAGGTGTTCAAGGCCAGGTTGGATGAGACCTTGAGTGAGCTGTACTAGTGGGAGGTGTCCCTGCCTATGGCAGGGGGTTGGAACTAGATGATCCTTGAGGTCCCTTCCAACCTTACCATTCTGTGATTCTATAAATGAAGCCAGGCCATGAGCCACCTGTGGTACAGACATATTCAGCCAACTGGAACTGCCTAGAGTGTGGGAATTCAGCAGGATATCCCTGACTTTTACTTTTTCTCGTAGTCTACCTTCAGACAAAGACTGCATATAATGAGAGACTTTTAATATGGATTTCCTCCTACTGACCAATATCTTCTGTATTCTTTCTTTTGCTTTCATCAGCAGGCTTTTGCATAGGTCACCATTTCCTTGGTGCCTGTGGCAAGACCTACATTTATATTTTCATAAGACATGCTTATACTTGAATTTTTTAAACCTTCATTTAGAATATTGCCCTTTACTTTCTTTTAAAACTAATCTTGGTCCCTTCCAGTTGTTTGTTCCAGACTAAAATTATTTATGCTTTATGATGCTGTAGACCAAACCCAAAGGGTAAAGCCAAGATTTTTGTAGCCTTGGGGCAACTTTGTTGCTTTAAGAGACTTACTGACTTAATTTCCTAAGAATGCAAGGCACTGTGTGCATCCAGAGTGTTTTGGAATAAGTGCTGGAGCTTACAGAATTGCCATGTTGTTTGGAACCTGAGGCTATAAGAGTCTCTCAGTTCTCAACGAGTTGTGTTCTTCCTGGCTGCAGCCTGCTGTGAATCTGAGGCACTTTACTGATGACTCCATCAGTCATATTTTGCTCCCAAACCCCTTTCTTACAGACAATTTTAGGTGGAGGGTAATATGTGCATTTAAATTGATGCCTAAGCATGCAATTCTTTTTCCTGTTGATGCCTGTTGTTGGAAAATGGAATGAAAATGGAAAAGAGAGTAAACCAGAAATCACTTCTGTATGTAAACCCACGCTCTTTCCATGTTTCAGTTTTTGCTCTGCTGAGGTCTAGCAGAACTGAGAGGGGCAAAAAGAGTGATCCAAACTATGGAGCATCTTCTATAGAAGGAACATCAGGGCACATTGGGATTGTTCAGTGCAAAAGAGAAAGAATCTGTTTGGCTTATGAGAGAAATCCACAAAATGGTGAAAGACACAGGTAGTGTAAAAGGAATTTGGTACTGCAGAATATCTCCCCATGTAAGAAACAGGGACCAGAAGAAAGGATGCAAGTCAGAGCCAGTTTCAAAATAAATCAGATAAGCTGGAAAAGAAACAAACCAGCAACAAAGCAAAACAAACAACCCAACAACTGTTGGCTTCCTTTCCAAAGACTTTTTTTTATGCATACAGGAAATTTCTCAGGTTGAAATGTGACCAGGAGAAATAGCTGGAAGACAACCCACTGAGGGTTATTCAAACTACAGCAGGCTCAGGAGATCTTACAAAAAGGCAGAGACAAGGACCATAGTGCTGGCAAGTATTATGTGTATTGGTCAGGATGAGGCTTGACAGGGCTCTGGGCAACCTGATCTAGTTGAAGATGTCCCTGCTCACTGCAGGGGGCTGTGACTAGATACTCTTTAAAGGTTACTTCCAACCCAACCCATGCCATGGTTGTATGACTCTTCCCTGAGCACTTACTGTGGGCAGCTGTGGGATTATGCCATATACTCAATGCCACAGGTCACATATATTGTGTGTGTGTATCACCTGTTGCTTCTCTATTATTAATTAATTAAAGCTGTGGGAAGCCATATAGCGGATTTGAAAACTCAGGAGTCATTGAAAACAGTGTTGAAAGCCAGGCTCCTGCTTGAGAAAGATTTGTCATGAGGACTAATAAATTATGTATGCATGTGAATGTTTTTCTGCTGGACAGCAGGTCTTCTGGATGCCTCTCTAGCTTGGCATGGTTATGAGAGATGTCTGTGCCTCTGTGATTGGAAAGCAGGTGGGATGAAGGCATAGCATGGAGGGAGCTGGTACTATTTCCCCCTAGAGGCAGCAAAAACTCTGTCTTCATGATTGTGGTATCTGAGTTGTCCAAGCTTGGTTTGATAGCTACATTCACCCAAAATAATTTGTTCAAGGATTTCTGACCAGGGTTTGTGTAATTTATTATGCACTTCAGCATTCACTCTGTCACATCTCAGGCTTGTCTGTTACGTGCCAAATCTGATCATGGCATTAAACTGCAAATAAACAATACACAGTGTGGTGATCCAACACCTGTGAAGAAAGAGAAAAAATTGCTGTATGCAAAAAGTGCATCTTTGCTTGTTCAAAGACTTCCTATGCTATGGCCACAGCCAAGTTAATGGCAAAGGTGGGAATTTTCCACTTCAGATGGCAGCTGAGATATTGCTGCTTCAACAAATCACAGAATCACGGAATGGTAGGTGTTAGAAAGGACCTCTGGGGATCACCTAGTCCAACCCTCCTGCTAAGCAGGTTCTCCAGGAACATCTGCAGGTGGGTTGGAAATCTCTCCATAGGAGATTCCACAACCTCTCTGTGCCATCTGTTCCAGGGCTCTGTTACCCTCACAGGAAAGTTTTTCCTCATGTTCAGATGAAACCTCCTGTGTTCCAGTTTGTGCTCATTGCCTCTTGTCCTGTTGCTGGACACCACTAAAAAGAGTCTGGACCTATCCTCTTGACAACTGCTGTTTCAATATTGATCAGCACTGAGAAAATTCCCTCTCAGATGGCTAAATAGCCCCAGGACTCTCAGCCTTTCCTCCTCAAAGAGATGCTGCAGTCCCCTCATCATCTTTCTAGATCTCTGCTGAACTCTTTCCAGTAATTCCTTCTCTCTCTTGAACTGGGGAGCCAGTACTCCAGATGTGGCCTCACTAGGGCAGAGTAGAGGGTGGGGGGAAGAACCTCCCTCGATCTTATCATCACATTCTTCTTAATACAGCCCAGGACAATATTCAATATTGACCTTCTTGTCCATGAGAACACATTGCTGGCTCATAAGGAACTTATTGCCCATCAGGACTCCCAGACCCTTCTCTGCAGAGCTGCTTTCCAGAAGCAGCTCTAACCTGTACTGTGCAGGGGATTATTCTTCTCTAGGTGCAGTACTACACACTTGTCCTTGTCAAACTTCATTATTTTCTGCTCTGTCCAACACTGCAGCCTGTGCAGAGCTCTGTGAATGGAAGTGCAGCCTGACAGTGTGTCATCCAGCACTGCCAGTTTTGTATCATCCTTGAACGTGCTGAGAGTACACTCTGTCCTTTTGGCTAGGTCATTGATGAATATGATGGCAGTGTGTACACCTGCAGCACGTTATGAGGCAAAAGCACATTATGAGGCTCTCCCAAAAGCCAGCTTCAAGGCTAGAGAGGCTATTCATTGGAGTAAGAGCACACTACTTCAGGCCTTAGAGCAAGCAGAGGCTGCGTGTCTCGTGATGCCCTCGTGCTTAATATTCTCCCAGCCACAGCCAAAGGACATTTAGAGAATATCTAAGAAAACCAAGGGGGTTGGAGGGTGAGCAAGTCAGGACATTGTTGTGTTTAATGGCAATGCCTTTGCCAAGCTATCAATGTGGCACAGACACTCTGCCTCAGCACTTTATTTCCAGCAGTGACATCATGTTTCTGGGCAATGAGTGCACATCAAGTACTGCATAAAAGCCAAAGGACTGACCACGTGTATCTGTGTGGCCTCTGCCTGTCCTTCTGGGTACACATTACCTTTTCTATAACAATCATCTCTGGTATTTTCTTGAGCAATTGTCATTTTTTTGGTGGGGAGGAAGCTAAGAAAGAGTTTATTCTCTTTTGCTAATGAGAATGTACCATGACTTTACTGGCTACTAAGAGATGAGAAAATAACTCTTGGAGATACTCTGTTTCCATTAAAGACAGCTGTAGTTCCAAATAGATTAATCTTAATCATAGAATCAAGCAGGTTGGAAGAGACCTCCAAGATCATCCAGTCCAACCTATCACCCAGAACTATCCAGTCAACTAGACCATGGCACTAAGGGCTTCTCCAGTCCCCTCTTGAACACCTCCAGGGACTGCGACTCCACCACCTCCCTGGGCAGCCCATTCCAATGCCAATCACTCTCTCTGGCAAGAACTTCCTCTAACATCCAGCCTAGACCTCCCCTGGCACAGCTTGACACTGTGTCCTCTTGTTCTGTTGCTGGTTGCCTGGGAGAAGGGCCCAACCCCACCTGGCACAACCTCCTTTTAGGTAGTTGTAGACAGCAATGAGGTCTGCCCTGAGCCTCCTCTTCTGCAACCTGCACATCCCCAGCTCCCTCAGCCTCTCCTCACAGGGCTGTGCTCCAGGACCCTCACCAGCCTTGTTGCCCTTCTCTGGACCTCAACATCTCTCTTGAATTGAGGGGCCCAGAACTGGACACAGCACTCAAGGTGTGGCCTGACCAGTGCTGAGTACAGGGGCAGAATAACCTCGCTTGTCCTGCTGGCCACACTGTTCCTGATCCAGGCCAGGATGCCATTGGCTCTCCTGGCCTCCTGGGCACACTGCTGGCTCATGTTCAGCTGCTATCTACCAGCACCCTCAGGTCCCTTTCTGCCAGGCTACTCTCCAGCCACTCTGTCCCCAACCTGTAGTACTGCTTGGGGGTGCTGTGGCCAAAGTGTAGAACACTACACTTAGCCTTGTTAAATCTCATCCCATTGACCTCTGCCCACCCATCCAGCCTGTCCAGGTCCCTCTGCAGGTCCCTCCTACCCTTCAACAGATCAACACCTGCTCCTAACTTGGTGTCATCTGCAAACTTACTGATGATGGACTCAATCCCCTGGTCCAGATCATCAATAAATTGATTGAACAGGACTGGGCCCAGCGCTGATCCCTGGGGGATCTTGCTGCACGTCAAAGACATTTATTAGTTTGGGCTTTTATTGGAGAAGGGTTAAGGTTATGTTCCTGCAGGGGGAAGGAGGACTGAAGGGGCTGCTCATTGAATTGGGATTTTTTTTTTTGTTTTTTTTTTTTCTCCTGAGTAATTGTAAGTTGCAAATTGAAATAATGGTCAAGGGGCCTACAGATTTCTATTGCTGTCTAAAACCTAAGTTTGTAAATAAAATAAGTAATAGAAGGCTGTTTTTTTTCCCCCTGAATCTGTCTGTAGCAGTGAATTTAGCTTAACAATAGTTACCAGAAGAGGAAAGAAAAAGCAAGATTTGCTAATGCTTGCAGTAAACAAAGTCTGTAAGCAAGCCAGTTATTTTCTGCAGCATAGAACTAAAAGTGATTCTTATTTTGCTGGTCACTTTTTTTTTT
>VWZE01015466.1:429-27116 GCA_013396675.1 Eubucco bourcierii | reverse complement strand
TTTCCTGGGGTCTATTAAATAGGGGAGTGGGCAGGGAGGGCAAAGTGGTCACACCTGGAGTGGGAGGAGACTCAACAGCACCCAGGTGCTCTGGGTTTGGGGGGAGAAGGGTGGAAATGTGGGGTGGAGTGAGAAAGGGGCAGGTAGGGTGCAAAATAGGAGATAGGGTTGAAAGGGTGGAGGCAGAGAAGAAAAGGATGGAAATGAACAAAGGAAGATAGGGGGAAAGGAAGGAGATGGAGAGGAAAGGGGGGACACAGGGAAAGAAGTTGGAAAGAAAAGGAAGGACATAGAAGGAAAAGGAGGAAGATGGGGGGAAAATAGGAGATGGAGAGGAAAGGANATGGGGGGAAAATAGGAGATGGAGAAGAAAGGAAGAAGAGGGAAGAGAAGAGAGGTAAAAAGGGGGAAAAAAAAAGAAAGTAATGAAACCTGGACTGTAATGTTTACACTGGAACCAGCCTTTTCATGACCAACTCTTTGTTGTTTCTGCTTGGAGTAGTAACCAGACATCTTCACTGGTTTACTATGTTGGCTGAGGAAGACCAAGTCATACCTGTGTAAGAGGAAAAAAAAGGGTAAATAAAGAGAAAAAGAAATAAAAAATAATAATTAAAAAAAACCCCACAACACAAATTATAAATATACATCTACAAAATGAGTTCTTTCAGCAAGTTCCACACAGGACAGCAATGTGCTATTGTGGGGACAGCAATGTGCTGTTGTGGCCAAGAGGGCCAATAGCATCCTGGGGTGCATCAACAAATGTGTGTCCAGCAGGTCTAGGGAGATTCTTCTCCCCTTCTGCTCTGCCCTACTGAGACCACACCTGCAATACTGTGTCCAGTTCGGGCTCCCTGGTTGGAGAGAGAGGGACCTGCTAGAGAGAGTCCAACAGAGAGCCACAAAGATGATTTGGGGTCTTGAGCATCTTCCCTACAGAGAGAGATGGAGGGCCCTGGGGCTGTTCAGTCTGGAGAAGAGAAGGCTAAGAGGAAATCTATCAATGTCTATAAATGTCTGGGGCTGGGTGTCAAGTGCATGGGGCCAATCTCTTTTCTGTGGTGTGCAGTAATAAGACAAGGAACAATGGATACAAACTTTAACATAGAAGGTTTCACCTTGACATGAGGAGAAACTTCTTTACAGTGTGGGTACAGTAAGAGTTCTTTACAGTGCTGGAGCCCTGGAGCAGCTTGCCCAGAGAGGTTGTGGAACCTCCTTCTCCAGAGACTTCCAAGACCTGTCTGAATGCATTCCTATGCAAACTACCATGGGTGATCCTGCCTTGGCAGGGGGGTTGGACTGGATGACCTTGGGAGAGCCCTTGGGACCAAGAGAAGCGTGGCCAGCAGGGCAAGGGAGGGGATTCTGACCCTTTACTCTGCTCTTCTCAGACCCCATCTGGAGTACTGTGTGCAGTTCTGCAGCCCCCAGCACAGGAAAGNCTCACTGTAAAGAACTTCCTCCTAACATCCAGTCTAAATCTTCCCTCTTCCAGTTCAAACCCATTGCCCCTTGCCCTGTCATTACAAGACCTTGTCAATAGTCCCTCCCCAGCCTTCCTGTAGGTCCCCTTCAGATACTGGAAGGCTACTCTAAGGTCCCCTCGAAGCCTTCTCTTCTCCAGGCTGCAGAGCCCAAACTCTCTCAGTCTGTCCTCACAGCAGAGCTGCTGCAGCCCTCTGATCATCTTCATGGCCTCCTCTGGACCCACTCCAACACTTCCATGTCCTTCCTGTGCTGGGGGCTCCAGAACTGCACACAGTACTCCAGGTGGGATCTGACAAGAGCAAAGTAAAAAGGGCAGAATCCCCTCCCTTGCCCTGCTGCCCACACTGCTCTTGATGCAGTTCAGGACTCAGTTGCTGTCTGGGTTGCATGTGCACACTGCAGGCTCATGTTGAGCTTTTGAGTATGTTTAGGATAATTTATTTTTTCCAAGTGTAAACATGAATTTAAATCTGTATCTACACAGAAGAGCTTCCCTCAATGAAGTCATAAGGCAAAATGCAATAGCCCAGTTTTCACAGCAAGTCAGAATGACAACAGTTTTAAACAATATAATTCAAAATCCTAAACAATATAATAGGACATATAATACTGCTAATCTCATGGGTGACACCTCTTTTTGGTGCAAGAGAAAGATTGACAATGAAAGCTAATGGTTTCATAATAGATTCTATGATTCTATGATTCTATGATTCTATGATTCTATGATTCTATGATTCTATGATTCTATGATTCTATGATTCTATGATTCTATGAACAGACCACAGGAACAAAAAACCTGATTTAATTCTAACAAACTACAGTGAATGCTGCAAGTGGAATAATGACAGGGAGGACTAAGTGGACAAGAGGTTAATATAGCTTCCAGAAAAAACAGCCTTTTAAGTCATTTCATTACACCTAATACTGGTGTCTGAGTGGCTGGAGAGCAGCCAAACAGAAAGGGATCTGGGGGTGCTGATTGACACCTGCCTGAACATGAGCCAGCAGTGTGTCCAGGTGGCCAAGAAGGCCAATGGCATCCTGGCCTGCATCAGCAATAGTGTGGCCAGCAGGAGCAGGGAGCTCATTCTCCCCCTGGACTCTGCACTGCTTAGGCCACACCTTGAGTCCTGTGTCCAGTTCTGGGCCCCTCCATTGAAGAAGGACATTGAGGTGCTTGAGCGTGTTCAGAGAAGGGCAACGAGGCTGGGGAGAGGCCTGGAGCACAGCCCTGTGGAGAGAGGCTGAGGGAGCTGGGATTGGTTAGCCTGGAGAAGAGGAGGCTCAGGGGAGACCTTCTTGCTGTCTACAACTACCTGAAGGGTGGTTGTAGCCAGGAGGAGGTTGCTTCCTTCTCTCAGGCAAGCAGCACCAGAACAAGAGGACACAGTCTCAAGCTGTGCCAGGGGAAGTTTAGGCTGGAGGTGAGGAGAAAGTTCTTGCCTGAGAGAGTCATTGACTGCTGGAATGGGCTGCCCAGGGAGGTGGTGGAGTCACCGTCCCTGGAGGTGTTCAAGGCAGGTTTGGACGTGGCACTTGGTGCCATGGTCTGGTCTTGAGGTCTGTGGTAATGGGTTGGACTTGATGATCTTTGAGGTCTCTTCCAACCTTGGTGATACTGTGTGATACAGTGCCTGTGCCTTGTTGAGCTGTTTGTTCTCTCTTCCTTGGGAGCTTCGTATTTATACTAATTTGATACTGAGTTTTGTCTATGTAGGATCTGAGAAGATAAACGTAGGAGAAATGTGACAGAAGTTATCATTTGCTTCTTCAGCCAACATCTCCCAAAGAAGTGCTGGATATCCTGTTGCTTCAAATGTTTATACACTGGAAGCAGAACAGACAGCTGTGTATGAGCTTGCCCTGGCAAAGGAGTGGAGTGGGTAACCTCATCTACCCTTTCAGCCTCTGAGCTTTGATGATTCATATTTTGCAATAGCTCCTTTGCTTATAAATAAGAGCAGGTTTAGCAAGTGAAACCAGCTAGCCTTTAAATGCAAACTAAACACAAGCCTCCTAACAAAAGGAAGAGCTTGAAGTCAAAGAGCAAACCCTTCTTGCTGTGAAATGCTTTCCAGAGTTTAATTTCACATGTAGGACCAGTAGCATTCACAGCAGGAAGGCAGAATGAGTCATGTGAGGATGTCGGGAATTAGGATGAGAAAGCATTGCAAAAATACTCAACATAAATTGCTTATCATCCTGTCCTTTGTTCTCTGACTTGGGCACTGTATCCTGTTCAAATGAAAGAGAAAAAACAGGAGGGTGCTAGACTGAAAGCCCTCTTGCCATCCTGAAAGGCAGCACAAATGTTTCTCATTCAATCTTGCAATGCAAGGTAAGAGAGAGAAAATCATGGGTCTAGACAGGGGGGACTGCTTTTTTTTGTTGCCCTGTTTCTATGTGGATTTTAGAGAGGATGAGAGAGAAGAAACATCATTCTAGTTTGACACAGTTCCTACCTTGCTTCAAAGCACTTTGCACTATGCCAAGTGGTAAAGTGCAAGGTGTGAGGTGTTTATATATCATAGAATCATAGAATGGTCAGTTTGGAAGGGACCTCAAGGACTATCTAGTTCCAAACCCCTGTCATAGGCAGGGACACCTCCCACTAGTACAGCTCACCCAAGGCCTCCTCCAACCTGGCCTTCAACATCTCCAGGGAGGGAGCAGTCACAATCTCCCTGGGCAACCTGTGCCAGTGTCACTTCCTCCTAACATCCAGTCTAAATCTTCCCTCTGCCACTTTAAACCCATTGCCCCTTGTCCTGTCATTGCAAGACCTTGCCAATAGTCCCTCCCCAGCATTCCTGTAGGCCCCCTTCAGATACTGGAAGGCTACTATAAGGTCTCCTGGAAGCCTTCTCTTCTCCAGGCTGCAGAGCCCCAACTCTTGTAGCCTGTCCTCATAGCAGAGCTGCTGCAGCCCTCTGAGCATCTTTGTGGCCTCCTCTGGACCTGCTCCAACACTTCCATGTCCTTCCTGTGCTGGGGGCTCCAGAACTGCACACAGTACTCCAGGTGACTCAAAGAACACAAAGTCCAACATTCCTCTCCCAGTGCAATCTCAGCAGAGATGCTGACACACATGTAAGATACTATCTGAGTAAATTTTTCAGAGGAAGGCAGAGTGATTTTCTTACTGATGTGGTAGGCAATTTATCTTGCTGTGAATCAATGAAATCAGGGCAAAACCAATCCATACAAGCATAGTTTATCCTCCTTCTTTCCTTCTTTGTAATGTGTATTCCTCATCTGCTTTTGCTGCTTCCCATGAAGCAATTACTTTAGATAAAAATCTTCCCTGATTCAGAGAAAACAGTGTCCTGCCAAGTTTCAGGAAACATGGAGATGCCTCACTGTGGTGGATGTCAGGCAGTTCACTTTACTTACATGAGTGCAGACCAGCATCTTCTTCCTCTGGTAGTAGGCAGTGCAAAAGCCCAGGAGACCTTTTCCTCCCCTCCCCATCCCAATGGCAGTTGTCCATCTCAGGGGGAAGTGAGGGAGAAACACTCCTCACATCATCCAGTGGCATTTAACACCAGCCTGTGCTGGGACAAGTGGCCAGACTTCACAGAGACCTGGGGGACACATCACAAATGTGTTCTAATAGACTCTTTTTCTGGCTCTAAAAGGTACAAGGTTGGATGAGGCCTTGAGTGACCTATTCTAGCGGGAGGTGTCCCTGCCTATGGCAGGGGGTTGGAACTAGATGATCCTTGAGGTCCCTTCCAACCTTACCATTCTATGATTCTATGACATTTGGGCTTTCTCATTTAGTTTGGATATCTCCAAAATGGGTGCCATAAACTTGTTTTCCTTGATGCCTTTTCTGTTGTGGCATGGGAAGGGTAGCCCAATGCTATTATCCTTTACCTTTCCCTGTCCACAGCAAGTTCCTAAGCAACTGAGCCAAAGGAGGGTCCTCCAGCTGGTTGGCCTGGGGCTAAGTGAGTCGTTGCTTAGGAAAGAGGTCTGTCATATGTGGAGACCCTGTGCTTTCACAGAGGCAACCAGAGAGAAGAGCAGGTCCCTGGTACAGTACTCCATGACAACCCAGGGAATTTGGAAATGGAGGAATTAAGGGGTATGGATCTTTAATTCAAAGCAGATTAGAAAGACTACTGGATCTGTATTTGTAGACACACTCCACAACACAAGGATCATTGCACTTAGGAATGAGAGACACAGCAACATCCATATCATAGATTTAGGTTTGATTTTTGCAGTTTTAGTGTGGGATTTGTCTTCTTTAACTTCTGGCATGCATATGTGAGCCAGTCAGGTTAAGCTTCCTTTATAGTCAATGGAAATAAAGGATTATTTCCAAGCTGTTGTTCACCTGATCCATTGTAAAAGATTTTTGCAGGCTGAGACAAACTGAACTTCCAGTGCCTTTCACCTGTGGTAATTGTTCTCTAATCCTCACAAGGTAAAAGCATTTTAATAGACCTATATTGATGACTCTCCAATACATGCAAGCTTCTAGAAAGTACCTCAGTAAAGATAGTTTTTACTTTATTAGACAGATTCTTTCACTAAGCAACACTTCATAGATAATGTCTTGAACACAACCTATCCTGCACCACAAATTAGCACAAGTGGTGACTGCTGACAGTGTCATGTGTCTATAAATGAGATCTCTACCTGGATATTCTCCCCAGATCCCCACCTGCATTACTATCATTGCATACAAGCACTGCAGGGGCAGTGAAATTTGCCTACCAAAGTGGTTGAATGTGCTTGTCCAACAACCCACCACCTCCTCCCACCTCAAAGTCTGGCTTGCAACATATCTGAATATCAAAAAGCTCAGATGGCATCATAACCCATCTGTTCCTGCTGGCACACTGTGTCACAGGATGGTGTGGAGCTCCAGATGTTCCAGGTGGATCATATGCACCCTAAGAGGGTTCCTTTGAATAGGGTACAATAAGGATGACAGGGCCTGGGTGACCTACTCCGGCTGTCAGCAGATCAGAGGATCCTCTAACCAGCTGTATCTGTATGGCACATTGTGGGGTGGGAAAGACATCACCATTCTGCACAGTAAATGTATTAAGAGAAGGTGAATACAGAAGGAGCCAAGTGGGAGCTGCAAGTTAAAACACATCATCTGGCAGGCCTGAGGAGTGCAGGTGATGGTTTCAGGGAGGAGTTGTGATTAACATATCTGAGCTGGAAGGACAGGTTAGTCATGCACATGGCCTAAAGCAAGGAAGAAGCAGAGATGAAAGATTCAGAATTTCAAAGAGTAAAGAGCTGCAGCTACATACACCCTAAGAAAGAAAACCCCAAACTTCACTTTGGGAAGGGCAACTTGCTCGGGTGTAAGCACACAACCTGAGCATCCACAAATGGCATATTTACCTTTTGCCCCATATCAACAGTGCAGACATTTTCAGCTTGTAGAATCATAGAGTGGTAAGGTTGGAAGGGACCTCAAGGATCATCTAGTTCCAACCCCCTGCCATAGGCAGGGACACCTCCCACTAGTACAGCTCACTCAAGGCCTCCTCCAACTTGGCCTTCAACACCTCCAGGGAGGGAGCATCCACAACCTCCCTGGGCAACCTGTGCCAGTGTCTCACCACCCTCACTACAAAGAACTTCCTCCTAACATCCAGTCTAAATCTCCCCTCTGCCACTTTAAACCCATTGCCCCTTGTCCTGTCATTACAAGACCTTGTCAATAGTCCCTCCCCAGCCTTCCTGTAGGCCCCCTTCAGATACTGGAAGGCTACTATCAGGTCCCCTCAAAGCCTTCTCTTCTCCAGGCTGCAGAGCCCCAACTCTTGTAGCCTGTCCTCATAGCAGAGCTGCTCCAGCCCTCTGAGCATCTTTGTGGCCTCCTCTGGACCCGCTCCAACACTTCCATGACCTTCCTGTGCTGGGGGCTCCAGAACTGCACACAGGACTCCAGATGGGGTCTGAGGAGAGCAGAGTAAAGGGGCAGAATCCCCTCCCTTGCCCTGCTGCCCACACTGCTCTTGGTGCAGCCTAGGACTCGGTTGCTGTCTGGGCTGCATGTGCACACTGCAGGCTCATGTTGAGCTTTTCATCACCCCAGACTCCCAGGTCCTTTTCCTCAGGGCTGCTCTCAGCCATTCACCACCCAGCCTGGAGTTGTGCTTGGGATTGTGCCTACCCAGGTGCAGGACCTTACACTTGGCCTTGTTAAGACCATGAAGCTCTGCCTTGGAGTAATTGTCCAACACAGGGTAATAAGTGCTGACAGTTTTTCCTAAATGACAGTAACATGTCATTTAGGAAAAACTTCATTGTCAGCCTGTATCACTATACTGTAGCAAAGTTTTGCTTTCTACACGCTAGGTGGACAGACAAACTAAGAAGAGATTGAGAGACTGAGCTAGCTCTGTAGTGATGACCCATCCTACTGACACAGGGACATGTGGTGGGTTTAAAGAGCTGACAGAGTGAAGCTCTCAAACGAATTGGAGAAAAAAACAGAATTGTATTTGGAGAGAGTTACAGACAGAAATTACAAAGCAGATACATAAGCCTTTAGCAAACCCCCTGAATCTTCCCCCACCCCAAAACTAAATCTACAATCCCCAGTGCTCCAATCTTCCCCCCCATTCCACTGCCATCCTCCAGAGGCCTAAGCACAGCCTCTGGAGGCCCCAAACAAGACCTATCCTTACATGTTTATCCTGATAAGGGAGCTCCTGCCTGACGCAAGGCTGGAGGGGGAGGAAAGGAGAACAAGCAGGCCTTGCTCTGAGCTTATGAAGAGATAGCAGAATGATGGCATTGAACAACAGTCTTCCAGTCCCCAGAGGACTCTTTTTAACCTTATAGTTCCCAACCTGAGACAGGACACTACCCCATCCACAGAGGATCAGAAAAAACAACTACAGCTCTCTGAATTTCTGTGTGAAGCAATCACAGTTGCACAACTCACAACTGACTTTACTGCACTTAACTCTGTTCTTTATTACAGTGTTGAGTAATGGAGTCTTACTTTAGAATAAACCCTGCTTCTGGTAACATTGGGATGTTAGCATAATCATTCATTGCCTGTGTACTTTGCTTGTGCCAACACTAAAGAGCAGATGTTAACAGTGAAATCTGAAGAGTTTATTATAAGGACAATAATTAGCTTCCTGTTCTGTAGGCACAAGTCTGTTGTCCACCAGACTAATTAGAACATCAGTCAGTCTTGTGTCATATTATAACCAGATCTCTGAAATGTTATTTTTTTCAAAGTCATTGTGGCCTGTCAATGTTAATGCCAGTGGCCTGATGATGAGGCAACTCATCTGGGTATCATATGAAAAGTCTGACTGCTTCCATTTATCCCTCTGCTACCTTAGTCACTGACAATATCATTACACAGCTAAGATGCTGCTATAATCATTTTCCCTCGTGTAACTATTATATGCTATAACAGCATTTTAGTTTTATTTCTAGAGAGTTTACAAGCTCCTGTATGCAGAGACAGGAAAAAAACTTCAAAAATCCAGGAAAATTAAGGATTCCAGGAGACCTGATAGTAGCCTTCCAATATCTGAAGGGGGCCTACAGGAAGGCTGGGGAGGGAATATTGACAAGGTCATGTAATGACAGGACAAGGAGCAATGGGTTTAAAGTGGCAGAGGGGAGATTTAGACTGGATGTTAGGAGGAAGTTCTTTGCAGTGAGGGTGGTGAGACACTGGCACAGGTTGCCCAGGGAGGTTGTGGTTGCTCCCTCCCTGGAGGTGTTGAAGGCCAGGTTGGAGGAGGCCTTGAGTGAGCTGTACTAGTGGGAGGTGTCCCTGCCTATGGCAGGGGTTTGGAACTAGATGATCCTTGAGGTCCCTTCCAACCTTACCATTCTATGATTCTATGATTAAAATTTAAAGCTAAAGTAAAGAGCAACAGAAGAAGATAGACTCTTGTGCTGGTTTGAGGCTAATTGGAATATTTTAATGGAGAAAATGACATTATAGGCTGTGAAAAGAAAACCAATGGTGATGTCTACTTCACTCATAGGCTTGCTGAGATGTTTAAGAATATGAACACAAACATAGATAAGACACAGACACTCTCAGGCTCTCTAGCTTCTTGCCTTCTCCTCTCTGCCAAGTATCCTCACCAACCACTTTTCTTCTAACCCCTCTGGCCGATCCTCCAAACTCACCCTGCGTGTAAGGTAAACCTTGGGGTAAGGTACAGAGGTGAGGAGAAGGTGGAAGGGTGGTTGGAAGCCCCTCCTGGGGTCCCTGATTTCTGGGAGGGGAGTTGTGTTTCTGGATTGCCTTTAACTTGTATATTTCTGTAACTATTCCTGTCTATTGTGTATATCTCTGCTTGTACATTGTGCTAAGCTGTAAATAGAGCTTCAGTCCTTAACTTCCAGCTGGCTGAGTCTAGTCTGGGGGATTTTACAAAGTGGAGGGGGGCAGGGAACTCCCAAACCATCACAACTCCACTTTAGAAAAAAGACATGACTCTAAAAGATACAGTGATGCAGAAACATCAAGGAGAACAATGACCAAACATCTGAGAAGAGATGTGGTAACAGTTTTAAAGCACGTGAAAGACTACTGCAAATAGGAAAGGAATTAACCTTCCTTCCAGCACTCATGTTCTAGAGGACAAGATTTAACCTGCAGTAACCAAGATTTCATTGAAACATGGAGAACTTTTTAATTGCACAGTGAAGCAGTGGAATAGACCTTCTAGGAACACTGCAGACAGCTTTTTCCCTGAGCAAGTTAGCCATGAGATGAGATTATATGACCTCTCAACATTCCTTCTGCTTCGTGATGGAACTTCATGGAACTGTTGGAGCAGGTCCAGAGGAGGCCATGAAGATGATCAGAGAGCTGCAGCAGCTCTGCTATGAGAACAGGATACAAGAGTTGGGGCTCTGCAGCCTGCAGAAGAGAAGGCTTCCAGAAGACCTGATAGTAGCCTTCCAGTATCTGAAGGGGGCCTACAGGAAGGCTGGGGAGGGACTATTGACAAGGTCTTGCAATGACAGGACAAGGGGCAGTGGGTTTAAAGTGGCAGAGGGGAGATTTAGACTGGATGTTAGGAGGAAGTTCTTTACAGTGAGGGAGGTGAGGCATTGGCACAGGTTGCCCAGGGAGGTTGTAGCTGCTCCCTCCCTGGAGGTGTTGAAGGCCAGGTTGGAGGAGGCCTTGAGTGAGCTGTACTAGTGGAAGGTGTCCCTGGCTATGGCAGGGGGTTGGAACTCGATGATCCTTGAGTTCCCTTCCAACCCTACCATTCTATGATTCTATTATTATGATACAGCCTACAAACAGGCTGTCAAAGCAGGGAAATAAAGATATTCTGCTATGGTGGGTGAGGATTAGAAAAAAAGTAGAGTTGTAGGGTCAGTGGGACAGGAGCTGGTGGAAGGCTCTAGTCACGACATGTCAGGAGAGCTTAGGTGACAGCAAAGACTCCCAGGAGCTGTTATAGGACTAGATTTGGGTCTTAGGTGGGTTCTAAGACACAGTTTTCAAGACTCTGTGTTGTAAAAGAATTTGAGTCCACAGGCTATGTTTGAAAAGCAGGCTTTTATCTGACTACAGTGTGGTGCAAACACACAGAAGAAAGCTAGTGACTGCCAGAGATGGGTCCACGTCCAATTTCTTCAGTTTCAGGCTGTTGAGAGCCAATCACCTTCACAAAAAGCTTTATCTGGAAAGCACAATGGTTAATGGATAATAGTGGTTTATTTTTCAAACCAGCTCCCTGCTCACACAGGAATTTTTATAGCTGGCAATGAAAACTAAAATACTCAGGGTAGGCTCTGTCACTGCAAAAGATGCCATACAAAGTATGGAGGAGGGAAGTGGGGCGAGACAGAGAGCTATTTTGATGTGCTGTCTGCTTTGCAGAGGGCTGCCAGCTTCCAGGCTGAAACGTCACCAAGTCTTTTACTACATCAGCTCAAAGAGGCAGGCCAAAAGAGCGCAGATCTGTTCATACAAATCGCTCCTCGGCTCCACGTTGTGCAATGCAGGTTTCTGTTCCTCTTCTTGCAGTAACAACCTGCAACTGCTGCTTCAGGGATTCTACAAAGGGTGCAGTTTATGTAATACCCTTTTAGAAATGACAGAGCTTTCTTTTCTGGGCCTTTCATGTACTAGTCCACCCACATGCAGGCGGTGCACATAAATGACGTCTCACCCGGGGGCTGAGACTTGCTGCAGAAATTGATAGTAAGCCGTTGTTATTCTAATTAGGTGGCTGTCTTCCTTAATTAAAGCTATGCCACAGGTCATTTACCCTGGTGCAGAGTCCACGAACATTAATCCTGGCAGTGTTTTGGAATCAGAGAGCTCTCATTAGCATAGGATTGGCTGTGAGGGAAGTATAATCATCTGAAACCCTTTACAAAGGAATGAAAATTAGCATCCGTGCCTCCCGTGTACTATTGACATAGTGAATTATTTCACTGGCTAGAAATTAAAATGAGCACAGAGCAATGACATTCATAACCGTGGCTCAGCCTGTCCTCTGTTTGCAGTGGGGATTTGTGTGTGTGTCTCTAGCCACAGCCAGAAACTCCAATTATCATCTCTGATGGCTCAGCAGCTCTTGAAGCTCACACTCCTCCCCATGCAAAGCACTGCAATCTGTTTACACTGAAGTAATGACTGAGAATAACAAATAGACTTTACAATGCTTTATTAACCTTGGTGTGCCTCACTCAGAAGCACAGAGCCCCATATCAGGGATGGATTTAGGTTTGGGAGTGTCTTCTGAACCCCTTTCTTATAACTCTCCAACTTGTCTAATCAAGTAATGTTTGAACTTTGGTCACAAATCATACTTCAGGAGGTATCTTTGGTTTTGCAAATATTCAAACAGGTTTCAAGAAGAGAATAAACGAATGTTTTTTTTAATCAGGCACCTCAGCACTGACTGCACAGGTAATCAAGAACATCATCCACAGCTGTCAAAAAAGCACCCCTCCACAGTGATAAGCTAATATGGATCACCCATGCTAGAGCTGAATAAAGGGATACCATAGCCAGGAAACAAAGACAGATTTATCTCAAGCTATTGATTGTGCCTGATGTGATCATAACAGCATGGAAGTAATTATATTAAGTTTTACAGTAGGAGTTGTTCTTCCAAAGAGCTGAGTTTTCCTTTGCTTGGAATAGTTACTTCTCTGGCATAGTTCTTTGTCTTTTCAAAAGCTAATCAATGGTCACAGCTAAGAGCCAAACACAGCCAAGAGTACTGTGGCTATAATTTTGGAAATTCATTTTCAGAGCAAACACTTTTCCTCCTGATAGTAACGTAGCAGTCAGGACATGGAGCTGCAATATAAATGAGCACAATACATCACTGCCATGTATGAAAAAGTTGTATTATTCTGCAGGAATATAGAATCATAGAATCATAGAATGGTAAGGTTGGAAGGGACCTCAAGGATCAGCTAGTTCCAACCCCCTGCCATAGGCAGGGACACCTCCCACTAGTACAACTCACTCAAGGCCTCCTCCAACCTGGCCTTCAACACCTCCAGGGAGGGAGCAGCCACAACCTCCCTGGGAAACCTGTGCCAGTGCCTTACCACCTTCACTGCAAACAACTTCATCCTAACATCCAGTCTAAATCTCTCCTCTACCACTTTAAACCCATTGCCCCTTGTCCTGTCATTACAAGACCTTGTCAATAGTCCCTCCCCAGCCTTCCTGTAGGTGATACTGTGATACTGTGACTTCAATGGCCTGCTAATATGACTGTGGGGTGGGCAGACAGCAGTTGCTAGAAAATGAGAAGACACCAAGTCCTAATCTGAAAATTTAAGAAGACAGAAAAAACCATTTCTACTGCTACTGCAGCATTTCAGCCATGGTATTAGAAGTGAGCTCTTCCTTCCCTCCCAAGTCACCATCTCAGTTGTTGTAAGTGAAAGAAATAATGATTGTACAGAAATAAAAAAACCCAACACACACACACACACACACACACAATTTGTAGTTTATTTACATAAAACCCTTGCCAAAAAGCAGGTGTTCATTTTAGTGTGCTTTATTAAATGTGCTGTCTGTACTACAGTCAATAACATTAGCTTCTGAGAGAATCCTCAGGACACATCCACATTTTAAGAAGTGCTGACACATCCTCTAATATAGCCTCACAAATCAAAAAAAACCAAAACAAAATACTAAAAAACCATGGCACACACAAAGGACTTTTCCTCTCCCAAGTAATTTTGGACAGACAGCTAGGTTGTTCTTTCACCTTCTATTTTCAGCTGAGACAAAACCCTTGAGATGCAGGATATGTCAGCAGAAGGAACAAATATGCCACTACCAGGAAAGGTGCTCAGGTGCGGGAGGTGAGAGCTGGAGCATGAGGAGGGCAGGGAGCCTTTGGGTTCACACAGCTGGCTGTGACTCCCCAATTCTTACACCAGAATCCTTGTCCAAGTGAAGCTTTTGCAGCCAGCTGTTGATTTCATACCAGCACCACAGCATGCAAGTACTTTGGTCCTTGCTTTTATATTGCTCAGAGCACATGGGGAAAAAAAGGCAGCTGTTTTCCTAAGTGAAGTGCTATGGGGCTGCATATAGGTAGTTCATCTGATCTTTCTGACCTTTCTTCTCCTGCCTTCATCCTCTACCCAGCAAACCAGAGCAGGAGATTTCACAGAATCACAGAACCATAGAATGGTAAGGTTGGAAGGGACCTCAAGGATCAGCTAGTTCCAACCCCCTGCCATAGGCAGGGACACCTCCCACTAGGGATGCCATCCATAGGGACCTGGACTGGCTGGAGAGGTGGGCCCAGGCCAATCTCATGAGATTCAACAAGGCCAAGTGTAAGGTCCTGCACCTGGGTAGGCACAATCCCAAGCACAACTCCAGGCTGGGTGGTGAATGGCTGAGAGTAGTCCTGAGGAAAAGGACCTGGGGGTCTGGGTTGATGAAAAGCTCAACATGAGCCTGCAGTGTAAGTGCAGCCCAGACAGCAAACGAGTGCTGGGCTGCAGCAAGAGCAGTGTGGGCAGCAGGGCAAGGGAGGGGATTCTGCCCCTTTACTCTGTTCTCCTCAGACCCCATCTGGAGTCCTGTGTGCAGTTCTGGAGCCCTCAGCACAGGAAGGACATGGAAGTGTTGGAGTGGGTCCAGAGGAGGACCACAAAGATGCTCAGAGGGATGCAGAAGCTCTGCTATGAGGACAGACTACAAGAGTTGGGGCTCTGCAGCCTGGAGAAGAGAAGGCTTTGAGGGGACCTGATAGTAGCCTTCCAGTATCTGAAGGGGGCCTACAGGAAGGCTGGNATGTTGAAGGCCAGGCTGGAGGAGGCCTTGAGTGAGCTGTGCTAGTGGGAGGTGTCCCTGCCTATGGCAGGGGGTTGGAACTAGGTGACCCTTGAGGTCCCTTCCAACCTTACCATTCTTTGATTCTATGATTCTATAGTACAGGTTACTCAAGGCCTCGTCCAACCTGGCCTTGAACACCTCCAGGGAGGGAGCTATGCTGACAGACATAGTGCTGTATCAGAGACAGTGTGATGTATCACAAGAAAGATGTCCCCATGGAGACATCAAGTTCAAGGTTGGTCAAAGGTTAGACAAGGCTTCATTTGTGTTTTTTGACAGTGAGAAGCAGGGAGCACAACTGGTGGGTTTGTTTTTGCCACAGAAATGGGAGGATAGAGAGTGGTTGCCCCTGGGAGATCCAGGGGGCATGACAGGTCATGCAGGGAGAGGTTGCCTTTCTTTCCAGATGCAAGCACAACTCTCATCACCACAGCCTTGGTCTTGGTCATAACAGGCTACCTAGCTCTGTAGCCTTGGCAAAGCAATGATGGGCCATTTTTCAGGTCTGGCTATCAACTTCAGTAGCTGCCTGCTTTGCCTGTGCCCTACAATGACTGAGGAAGAAAATTCTCCAAATCAAGAGAAAAGCATCCAAACTTGAGCTGACACAGATCCTTGGCAGGACAAATGTCAGGAAGCAGCCTTCCTGGACTCAAAGCCAGTGAAAGGATGGGACTAGCAAAAGAGTTCTCTGCAAGTCTGTATTTCTTTTAAAAAGCCTTGGGGTTTGTGCCATCAGTCTTGGAGCAAAGGCCTTTGAGTGAAGAAGGGCAGAGCTTCAAGAATTTGACTCTGTTCCCTGAGCAGAGGGAAAAGCAGGCCACAGTCTATGTATTGCCTCTCTCCTCCCCCCTCCCCTTCCCCTTTTATTTTTTTCTCCCTCTTTTTTATTTTTTCTTTTTAGCACATATAAGACAAACATTTTTATACAGCAGGGATGTGCAGCCATGGACTCCATAGATGTTCATGGGATGTCCAGCCAGTTCATGATTCCTAGCTCAACCTGCCCCATCTAACTTTAACTTTCTTCGAGAGGGAAAACAACTCAAACATTGCAGCTGATCTTCAGATAAGTTCCCCACGGATTAGATAGGGCTACTGACTTTGTCGAGATTTAGATACTCTATGTAACTTTGGGAAGCTGAGCTTCAAAGTATCCTCCGATGTTGTAGCTCTGAGACCCTCCTTCAAGCACTGTGTCTGACTTAATGCTGTTGATTAGTAGTGTGTGTGTCTGTCACACATCAAGTCATCTGGCAACAAAAAATACACATTACTCAGGCTTTTAGCTCTGGCTGTCCATCCCAAAACTGTCCTTCAAAGATATGTAAACTGAAACAATTTCGTTAACAAAGAACAGCCAAACTCTCCTCCTTCTTGCTTGAAGCACTTACAGCCCTTTGTTTAAAAAGGCAGCAGCGGTGAGCTCGACAGCAGGAGCAAGGCTGCTCTCCAAAATGACAAAACGCTATGACTGACTGACTTCTCCAAAATACACACAGAAACGAGGACAGAAATTGCAGTCCTGGCCTGAGAAAGGTGGAGAAGGGAAGTGGCTCCACCAGGCAGAGCTGACTAAGTGGCCGCATGCAAACTGGTAAATCTGGCAGACTTCCAGATCCTGAAGCTGGGCTCACACAACCATGATCAGAGTGAGATGGAGAGGCATCCTTACAGTCATTCTAATCACCTTAGTCTCCTTTGGAAGGGACATGTGGTATTCTGCAGGTGAGTCCCTGGTGTGCTGCTTTGAGGCTAATTGGAGTATTTTGATGAACAAAAAATATTATAGGCTGTGAAAAGAAAACAATGGTGATATCTACTTCACTCATAGGCTTGCTGAGATGTATGAAAACAAGGCCACAAACATAGATAAGACAGAGTCTCTCCATGTTGGAGCTGGTGTGTCTTTCTGGGCTTCTGTGGCCGTGTAACCCAACTAACCACTCTGCTTCTAACCCCCACTGCCAATCCTGCAAACTCACCTTGCATGTAAGGCACATTCTGGCATAAGGTAGAGGGGTGGAAAGAAGGTGGGAGGGTGGTTGGGAGCCCCTCCTGGGGACTCTGATTTCTGGGAGGGGAGTTGTGTTTCTGTGTTACCTTTCACTTGTTTATTTCTGCATATAACTGTATATATTGTAGATATCTGCTTGTATATTGTGCTAAGCTGTGAATATAAAGCTTCCTTAACTTCCAGCCAGCTAAGTCTATTCTGGGTGATTTTCATAGAGCAGGGGGTGGGGGGTGGGGTGAGTAACTCCCAAACCATCACACCTGGTCTGCATGATATGGGAGCCAGGACACCAACATATCTCCCTACACAGTCCTAGTCAGCCCCACACTAGCCACAGCAGTGCTCAGTCCAGGACTGGGCAGACTATTGGGATGATGTGTGGTCAAAAAATAAAGGAACTGAACTAATGGAAAGTGCAGATCCCATTTCTGTTTGACAGGATTTGAAATGTTTCCTTTTTTAACCAGTTTAATTTTACATCCTTCTAAGACTTACTAAATTAGCATAAAACCCATAACTGTTAATCACCAAATAGGCAGATTTCCAGATTATCAAAACAGCCACAATTTTCAGAAAGTGAAAACAGAGCCGATTTAGGAAGGAATCTGGCTGTATGAAGCCATTTACCAGAAACACTGTTCACAGCACGGCAAACGGTAAACACCAAACTGTTTTAAAGTTGAATACTTCTGCTGCCAAGTTTCACCCCAACCACCAGCAAAAAAATACAGTGCTGCTGAAAACACCGCATCATTTGGACATCTGGAGGCACAAAAACAAAAGGGGAGGGGGGCGGAACTAACAACAAAACACTTCCTACCAAGTCCAAATGCTGTAAATGATGAAAAAGTCTGCGGCAGTTGGGCACCCTGTCTGGACGCAATCCTGGATGGCCGAGCAGCGTTTTGGGTTGCCGAGCAGTGTTTTGGGTTACCAACCCGCCTTTCGCAAACACCGGTGATGCAAGCAGCCCTGATGCAAACACTCGCCTTTCACAGACGTGTGCCGAGCCCTTGACTTTCGGGGCCGAGTTTACGAAGAAATGCCCTTTTAGTTTGCGTGTTGGCAGCCGAGGCGTGGTGCCGCCTGCCCTGCGCTCTGGGTACCCTGCGGCGCTCCCCGGGCAGGTGCGGCTGCTCTCCGCGGGCGGCCGTGGGTGTTGTCCCCGGGCGCAGGCCCCGGGCGCCGTCTCCGGGCGTGTCGAGCGTCGCTGAGGGGACGGTGCCGCTCCGTGGTGCAGTGCCGGCACTGCAGGCTCCGCAGGGTGAAGCCGGCACTGTCAGCCTCCCCACACGCCGCATCCGGACCAAAGGAATAGGGAAAAGCCGGAAGATGACACGAAGAGTTGTTTCCAGCCGGGGTCTGCAGCACGGCCGGGCTCGAACGATGTATCTGAGCAAAGTCCTGCAAGGTGCCAAGGGCTTGGTCAGGACTGGCGTGGGTTTCATTTCCTACAACAGGGGCCCAGGCCGATGGCACGCAAACTAAGATTGTAGCATTCAAAAATCCAGGCCCGAAAGAGCTCATTGTGGGACGCTGGGAGTCAACCAAGTAATACCCTCGAGAGCAGTGAGGTCGTCATGTTACAGACGATCGCAGTCAGCTAAGAACCAAGTGAAATTAAATTAAAATTCCTTTCTTTATCTTGCCAGATGATGCAAGGATTCAAAATGAGGATATTTATAGAAAGCTTTGGTTTGCAAACTGGGGACTATATTGTGCCCAAGTTTGCATTTAAAGGAACTATTCAGTAAGAGACTAAAGGGAGACAGAGACAGGAGGATGTAGTTCAATGTCCTGTGCCCAGCTTGCCTAGAGGACTGGGGCAGGCAAGGTCCCCTCTCCAGTCCCTTTTGTCCCTTTGCCTGCCTCCACTGTGCCCCCTCTGCTGTTTCTGACGTGCTGGAGCAGTGCCTAGTGCAGAGGGACATCCACCCAGGCGCTGCTATCACGCAGATGATAATATGCATAATACTAACAGATGGCAGGTCTGAAGGGGAGCTGCTGCCACTGATGCAGGCTGGCGGACAAACATTCCTGCCCTGGCAGCTGGAACAACGGTAGCACAAATGAAACACGAACAATTTCCTCCCCGCCGGCAAAGAAAACTGCTCCAGGGAGAACCTAGGGAGAGTAATTGTCAGCCTTCTCTATGTATCATGGGAACAGAGGCCATTCAGTAATCCTGGAGTAAACAAGGGCTTATTTTTAATACAGAATAAGCCCCCAAGAATCTAAGAGCAGGTACTGTACAATTGCTGAATTAGCTGCTCCAGTGCCCACCCCCTCCTGACCTTTTACTGAAAACCATTGAAGTGAGGCATGCAGGAGTCTTACTGTAACCAAAACCGGCTTATAACAGGGAGTAAATCTCTTGTCACAGAACAATGCAGACATGACAAATGCTTCACATTCTTCCTTCTCCTGTCTTTGCAGAAGATGATGATCACCAGAGCAGTGAAATTTCTCCAGCTCCAGTCACTCTCTTGGGACTCAGCCAGGGTTCACTTTCTGTCTTTAGATGCTTTTTTTCCTTTTTGCCCATGGTTAAAATTCACTATAACATACCACAGGCCCACCAGTGTGCCCCTAGAAACTTTTGATAGCAGCAAGTAGGGTTGATACTGGCATTCACAAAAACATACAAGGGTTATGTCATAGAATCATAGAATCATAGAATGGTAAGGTTGGAAGGGACCTCAAGGATCAGCTAGTTCCAACCCCCTCCCATAGCCAGGGACAGCTCACTCAAGGCCTCCTCCAACCTGGCCTTCAACACGTCCAGGGAGGGAGCAGCCACAACCTCCCTGGGCAACCTGTGCCAGTGTCTCACCACCCTCACTGCAAAGAACTTCCTCCTAACATCCAGTCTAAATCTCCCCTCTGCCACTTTAAACCCACTGCCCCTTGTCCTGTCATTGCAAGACCTTGTCAGTAGTCCCTCCCCAGCCTTCCTGTAGGCCCCCTTCAGGTACTGGAAGGCTACTCTAAGGTCTCCTGGAAGCCTTTTCTTCTCCAGGCTGCAGAGCCCCAACTCCTGTAGCCTGTCCTCACGTCTGCTAATATCCAAAGACCTTTACCAATGCAGAAGTCCTGTAAACCTCAGTTACACCACAATCCTGTAAACATCTGACAGCAGTTCATAATAATATAGCCATGACTGGTGCTATTTATTTTGGTGAGACTATTCCTCACAGAGAGAATCATGTCAGACTAGCAGAATAGCTGTACTTGTGCTTTCCAACAGTAGCTAATTATGGACACATGGGGAATAACAAACCAATAGGTTAGACATACCTCCCTGATGTGTTTTTCCAGTTTCCAGTAACATCCCATGCCACTAGCACAGTATCTGGCTTTTTGACTTCTACTGCAGGTAACGTACTTTTACAACTCCTAAGGAACTAAGCAGATAATTCTACCCTCATCTCAGCAGGTACCAGCACTCCATTCAAGCAGACATCTCCAGCTCAGCAATGATGGCTTTAGGCCATGGGCTTTACTTCGTTTATATTTGCAGATTAGACTGCTGAAGAGGTTTCTCTGGAACACAGGGTTTGTATATGGATGGTGCAGCAAGTATATGGCTACCAGCTTTTCCTGTTTGTAATAACCCACTGAGCAATATGCCTCTGGCTCTGGTATAAGGAAAATGATGAAAACAAAACTCCCATGAACACACACAGAGTAATGAACACAGCTGCTGGGTTGTGTTTTGGTTGGTTGGTTGGCTTTTTTTTTTTTGGGGGGGGGGGGGGGGGGGGGGCAAGATATTTCTGTATCAAGGCCTGGGAAAACAATAGCTGTGGCAGACCCAGACCAACAGAAGTAATGAGAGGCCTACTCAGTCCTTATCACCCTTTTTCTTTTCCATTCTCTTTCTTAATTCTCACTCTCCCTTGCCTCTGTCAGTAAAACCTCATTTCCTCACCATGGACGCTGCAGAAAACAGCACAGATAGGAAGGATGTTTTCTTCTGCCAGATTACTTACACCCAGGAGCCCTACCCCAAAATGAATTCTCCAATCAGTATCTCTCATCAAACCTCAGCAGTAAAAAAAGCCCCAGAGGGAGACACAAAACACAGGTGATCCCTCTAGACCCCTTTTCTCTCTCAATACGATTCATCGGGAAGCAAAAAAACCCTGCACATTCCTGTAGCAGCAAACAATAACGAGAAAGCCTCTGGCATTTTGTAAAGAAAGATCTGAATATATTTAGCCAGCAAGGTTGCTTGACCACAGTTGTGGCTTCATGAGTCTTCATTTCTGTACTCAAGGCCTCAAAACTGTTATGGTCTTAGGGGAGAGCAGAGAGGTGGGGAGCAGGGGGGTCTGGCTTGCAATGTGAGCAGCAGCCTGGCTGCCCAGGACTTTGGCACATCTCCTCCCTGCGATGGGGAGGACATGGTTTCCATAGCAGCAACTGCATGATTTCTCCCCCTCCCTTTCCTCCCAGGACTTGTATTCTACAATTGCACTGGAGTTATATTTCACCCCAAGGCTTTCATTTTCCTGCTGCATGGTCTCGCCATGCTCCAGCAGGTCTGCCTTTCGCAGATGCCGGTTTGGGGAGCCAGGAGGGGGCCCCAGGGAAGCCGTGCAAGCATTGCTCTTGCCTCCCTCTCCCTCTTAACACCGCTCCACAAAAGACACAGTGTTCCCTGTCCCCAACTGACTCGTCTTCACCGAGGTTCCCCCTTTTCCTCACTTGTCTGCAGCAATCAGCTCACGCATGCCTGGCTTTCCATAACAGAGCAGAGCTGTGTGCAAGTGCCAGGCACCCGCACAAAGCCAGAGCACTGCCCGTGGAGGAAATGTCAATACAGGGACACTGGGCTGTTTACAAAACCCCTCTTTATCCTCAGACGGAGATGCATGTAGCTGTGAAAGCAGCCTTACCTGCATATACCCCCATTTTGATTTTATTCACATGAAGTTTAGGGAGCCTCTTGTTTCTCTTGTTGTAGAGAAGGACGTTTTTGTCAGCACGAGAGGAAAACGTGCTCAGACACAGGGTGCTGTAACTGCCAATCACACCAACTATTCTGAGGACTCGTAGGAGGATCTGGAAAGCAAAGCCAATTCACTTTTGCAGCTGATCTGTCTTCAAAACAAGTGCTCCTTTAGTTTGACACGTTTGACACTTGTCTGCTTCAGAACCAATGGACCAAACTCTGTTTATATCAAATTCATAAAATATTTTCTCTTTCAGCATTGAGGCCAAGCAGAGGAGAGGCCAAATTGTCCCTGATTTTGGCAGGTTTACCAAGCTATGGGTGGATGGTATATTGTGTATGCATACCAATGCTACCTGTGCTCTGGAAGAACTCAAGCCACATATCCAGAGTAGATGCACTCTTTGCAGACCTGCTGGGAGCTGGGGATTAGTGCCAGGTGGACACAGTCCCCAGCTTTTAGATCACAGCTGGCACTGGTCCTACCAACACAGAGGCTGATGGGCTGACCTAAGGCGTACGCTTTTTGATGCAGGCTAACCATGCAGGGAGCACAGGATACAGAGCCCAGCACAGTGTAGTGCCTTGGTCTCTTAAGGAAACTCTTAGTCCATCCACTGGTGGGAAGAGCACAGTTTGGCATCCATCCACACTGAAATACTGGCTGACACTATTTCTACTTCTCTTACCAGACTGTTCCAGCAGGTTAACTTCTCTTCATCTAAAATAAAGAAAGTTCACTTACTGGTATAAAGGTGTTTTTTTTTTTCACTTCTCAGAGGTGTTATTTAAAGTCACTAATGTTTCTATGTGCCTTGAGAGCAGTTGTTTTATCATTCACATTTAGAATCATAGAATGGTAAGATTGGAAGGGACCTCAAGGATCATCTAGTTCCAACCCCCTGCCATAGGCAGGGACACCTCCCACTAGTACAGCTCACTCAAGGCCTCCTCCAACCTGGCCTTGAACACCTCCAGGGAGGGAGCAGCCACAACCTCCTTGGGCAACCTGTGCCAGTGTCTCACCACCCTCACTGCAAACAACTTCCTCCTAACATCCAGTCTAAATCTCCCCTCTGCCAGTTCAAACCCATTGCCCCTTGTCCTGTCATTGCAAGACCTTGTCAATAGTCCCTCCCCAGCCTTCCTGTAGGCATCCTTCAGATACTGGAAGGCTACTCTAAGGTCTAATATTCACCATCTCACTTGAATATGAATATAACAGCTTCAAGAACGCCTTGTCAGCATTCCACCTGCATTTGGGCACCGTGAGCTTTCCAAAAAGTAGAATTTTATAGGAACTCTTTTCTAAAACTTTTGTTTTTTGTTGTTTGAATGAAACTGCAACCAAATTGGAAACTCTTCAGAGGATGTACCAGCTCACTCAAACTGCTAAAAAAATATACCAGTTTTAGTTGAAATTTAAAAAAGGACATTTGCAGAGCCCTTCAAGATTTATCATGACACATAGATAATAAATTAATATTCAGAATATGTAATTGAGAATATGTGCATCATCTGAAGGCTTCCATGGTTCCTGTATCCTACCAAGGTCACCTGAGGCCACATAACCTGTGAGTTCTGGATCCCCATTGCTTAGGGAGGGCTATAGAGGCATGAGTAAATCCCACCCTTGGTTCTCTGGTCTCAGGGTAGCAATGATCTGTGTGTTCTTTTAAAACTCAGCAAACCCCAAGATGTTTCAGGTTAAGTACTGAATGCTCAAATGCTGGGGTTTCCCAGAAAATTGTTCTCCATCAGAAAATTTATATCCAGGACTAGTGCTGAAGTGAGAAGATTTAGTCTAGGTCGCTAATTTATTTTCTATTTTGGGTTCATCCTTCCTTTGATAGCTGAGCTGGATTTACACCTCTTGCTCTAATCTGATGTTGGTACAAGCATGCCTTTTGCTATTGGAAGTAGAGCACAAAGACTACCTCACAATCCAGGATGTAACTCTTTCCTTATAGCCCTTTTGGTCTATATAAAGCACAGCATAACACTAAAAAGCAGATAGAAAGAGCACACAGGTGACAAATGCAAGGCAATGAGGCTGTGTAATGAATCCTCTGAAAGTACTTAGGTTTTACATTACAGCTTGTTTTGATTGGTTTAGTTTTCTCTCCTAGCTATTTAGCAATCTTGCTGTTGTTTGAAAGAATATTTGAAAGAATATTAATTATGAACAACTAAAACCAATGCAAAACTCATCCTATTTTATTTTTGTTTCTGGTAGGTAAAAGTCTGATAGTATAGTAAATCAGCTCTACACAATAATATTAAAAAAGCTCATATTCAATCAAGCTTTGTTTTATTATGGATGGTGTTGGCATAAATGCTGACCATAATTAAGAGTTCACTCTGAAGCCACTGTGCCTTTGCTGAAGGCAAATGAATGATGGCATAGCTTTACATTCAGAAAAGTCCAGAATTGCAAAATGAAGTGGATAGAATTAATCAAAATTCCAGGACCTTGGTGATTTATGTCCTTGTAAAAAAGCCTAGGCAGATAATCATAGAGTTTTACTTTAAAAATAAAATAGAGAGCTGCATAAATATGTAAATGAGACATCCAAGAATGAGCAAGTGAGAGAAATATTATTGCTATTTGTCTGGCTGGCCTGATTTGTATGCATTAACAAAAACAAGCTCAAAGTTGTACGTGGCTCTTGTGTTCATTTTTAAACTCAGATGCATAGCTGAAAGTGTGTGCCTATGCATGTAAATAAGTGATAAAAATAAGGATGGGAGCATATGCATCCAAATGAGTTGGCATCTCTTTTTAAAGAGCAGAGAGATCTGCATGTTCCTTTAATCTCTAAGATTTCCTTTACATTCCAAGAACTGTTTTGGTTTTTGGTTTTGTTTTTTTTTTTTTTTTTTCCTGAACCTGTTAGCATATTCTCAAGCACAAAACAAACCCCTCTGAGATACTGGAGACCTTCAAGTTCACTGCTGTGTTTCACATTTGCTGCCAATAATTGCATGCTTCCTCTCAAAATATTTCCAATGTGAGAGTTTCATATACTGAGTTTACCACTATGTTCTTCCACAACAGTACCAATGCTTGTCTTCATTCAAGATTAATCACTTGCATTAGGAAACTACAGCAATCAGGACAGAGTAGAGTTTGGCCTCTTGAAGATATTCATAGAATCATAGAATGGTAAGGTTGGAAGAGACCATCCAAGAGAACAACCAGTTCCAACCCCATGCCACAGCCAACTGAGTGCTGGGCTGCATCAAGAGCAGTGTGGGCAGCAGGGCAAGGGAGGGGATTCTGCCACTTTACTCTGCTCTCCTCAGACCCCACCTGGAGTCCTGTGTGCAGTTCTGGAGCCCCCAGCACAGGAAGGACATGGAAGTGTTGGAGCGGGTCCAGAGGAGGCCATGAAGATGATCAGAGGGCTGCAGCAGCTCTGCTATGAGGACAGGCTGAGAGAGTTGGGGCTCTGCAGCCTGGAGAAGAGAAGGCTTCCAGGACACCTGATAGTAGCCTTCCAGTATCTGAAGGGGGCCTACAGGAAGGCTGGGGAGGGACTATTGACAAGGTCTTGCAATGACAGGACAAGGGGCAGTGGGTTTGAACTGGCAGAGGGGAGATTTAGACTGGATGTTAGGAGGAAGTTGTTTGCAGTGAGGGTGGTGAGACACTGGCACAGGTTGCCCAGGGAGGTTGTGGCTGCTCCCTGTAGGTGTTGAAGGCCAGGTTGGAGGAGGCCTTGAGTGAGCTGTACTAGTGGGAGGTGTCCCTGCCTCTGGCAGGGGGTTGGAACCAGATGATCCTTGAGGTCCCTTCCAACCTTACCATTCTATGATTCTATGATTCTATTAAAGAAAGCTTAAGCAAGAGAGAGAGGCTATGGGAGATTTCTTTGTAATCACTTGCAGGGAGAAAACAGGGACTTGGAAACTGTAAGGAAAATGTACTGTGAGATGTGGCTGCTTTTCTGCTAAGAAAATAATCAGAACCACCTCAACATCCAACTGCAAATACAATACTGTAATTGTTCCTGTCAGTTCTGCAGGCCAAAATGTGAGAACAGGCAATGCACAGGGACACTGAAGGACTAATTGGTCTAATTTATCTTAACAGATAGGGATACTGAGGACACTGTATAAGGAAAATGTAAGAAACATTAGAGCACTTTGCCTCAGACACCAAAGTACTTTGAATTAGAGGCTAAATATTGATCTAAACATGCAAGTGATAAGAAACAAAGAAAGCTTCTTTCATTAACAGTATGAAGCAATTTCCCAAATAGTTCCAGTGCAGCATTCCTACAGTATAATTGAAAAATCAGGGTAAGCTTTCACCAGAATCTCATCTCTAATATTCAGCTCAGTCTGTGGCTCCTCTTGGATAACCTCTGAGGGCAGAAAAGTGTGTGTCAAAAGGATCTTACTTTGCAAGCATCCAAGTTCTACTCCTTCTCCCATAGGTTGCTAGCCAAGCTCAGGAGGATAGTATCCAGAAGGTAGATTTTGTCTTTTAATCCACATTTAATTTTGCACTTTCCTCTCCTCTACTCCTTTGGCAAGTCCCTCATGGCCACCAGTTAAATCAGGTTTCCTGTGGGAAGAAATGATCCCAAATTGAAAGTGTAAGCCAAGTGTAAGGTCCTGCACCTGGGTAGGCACAATCCCAAGCACAACTCCAGGCTGGGTGGTCACTGGCTGGAGAGCAGCCCTGAGGAAAAGGACCTGGGGGTCTGGGCTGATGAAAAGCTCAACATGAGCCTGCAGTGTGCACATGCAGCCCAGACAGCAACCGAGTGCTGGGCTGCATCAAGAGCAGTGTGGGCAGCAGGGCAAGGGAGGGGATTCTGCCCCTTTACTCTGCTCTTGTCAGACCCCACCTGGAGTCCTGTGTGCAGTTCTGGAGCCCCCAGCACAGGAAGGACATG
>VWZE01015465.1:465-15933 GCA_013396675.1 Eubucco bourcierii | reverse complement strand
CTTGATGATCTCAGAGGTCTTTTTCAACCTGCTTAATCCTGCACGAGCAATCCTAAACTGCGTATTTCACAGGATGATAGGAGTTGAAGGGATCTCTGGAGATCTTTGAGTTCAAGTACCCTGCCAGAGCAGGACCGATCTAGTGCAGGTCACACTCAGGGGCACATCCAGACAGGGCTTGAAAGTCTCCAGAGAAGGAGACTCCACTACCTCTCTGGGGAGTCTGTTCCAGTGTCACCCTTACAGTAAAGAAGTTCTTCCTCCTGTTGAGGTGGAACTTCCTGTGCTGTAGTTTACATCCATTACCCCTTGTCCTGTCACAGGGCACAAGCAAGCAGAGACTGTCTCTTCCTCCCTGACAACCAGCCCTCACCTATTTATATGCACTTATTAGATTCCCCTCTCAGTCTTCTCCTCTGCAGACTAAACAGCCCCAGGTCTCTCAGCCTTTCCTCATCAGACAGTGGTCCCAGTCCCTTCATCACCCTTGTAGCACTCTGTTGGACTCTCTCAAGTAGACCTCTGTCCCTCTTGAACTGAGGAGCGTTTCCAGAACTTGTTACAATACTCCAAGTGGGGCCTCACCAAGGCAGAGTAGAGGGGGAGGAGAACCTCTTTGGATCCACCTGAGGTTAAAGAATGGGTGTTCTTTGTGTTTTAATAAGCATAAATGATGCAGAGTAATTACTGTCCCTTCTATTTGCAAGCTTTCTCCTCAACAGAGAGACACTCTCACAGACCACTCACAGCACAGTGCGTATTTTATAATGTTGGCATATATTGGAAACAAACGTAGCTTGTCTGAATTCTTTCCAGACAGAATTCTTTCCTTCTTTGTGTTCTGGAAAACGCCTTTGTGTCCCTCTAAACTGCTGCAGACTTTGTTTCAATTGCGTGATGTGTAGGATTTGCTTTAGGTTTTGAGAAATCATGTATTTTTCACAGGCACATCTTAACTGGTCATTGTGACACAGTACAGGTAGGGATTGCCCTGCTGGAAAGTAGCTCCACAGAGAAAGATCTTGGGAGTCCTGCCAGACAGCAAGTTCCCCACGGGGCAGCAATGTGCCCTTGTGGCCAAGAGAGCCAATGGCATCCTGGGGTGCAGCAAGAAAAGTGTGTCCAGCAGATCTAGGGAGGTTCTTCTCCCTCCCCACTCTGCCCTGGTGAGCACACCTGGAGTGTTGTGTCCAGTTTTAGGCTCCTCAGTTCAAGAGAGACAGAGACCTGCTGGAAAGAGATCAATGGAGAGCCAGGAGGATGTTTAGGGAACTTGAGCATCTCCCCTACGAAGAGACCTGGGGCTGTTCAGTCTGGAGAAGACTGAGAAGGGATCTGATTAAGATCTATAAATATCTGAGGGGTGGGTATCAAGTGGAGGGGACTGATCTCTTTTCAGTGGTGCACAGTAATAAGATGAGGAGCAAACGGAAACACAGGTTTTACCTCAACATGAGGAGAAATTTCTTTACAGTGAGGGTGACAGAGCACTACACAGGCTGCCTAGGGAGGTTGTGGAGTCTCCTTCTCTGGAGTCTTTCAAAACCCACCTGAATACATTCCTGTGCAGGCTATCCTAGGTAATCCTTCTTTTGGCAGGGGAGTTGGACTCACCTCTGGAGATCCTTTCCAACCTCTAACATTCTGTGATCCTGTAAAGATTTCCAAACACATTAAAAATACATTGCACACCATTAGCACAGCACTAACTCACTGGAAACGCTGAAAGGGGTTGTGGCCTATTGTAGATGCATGCTTATGTATCACCTGGCAGAGTACTATGTAACAGGTTTTCTTATGTCTTCTCAATGGTAAGGAAGGGAGGTAGGGCTTTAAGGGAGTAATACATGAGATCAGGGGACTGATCTGCTTGAAAGCACCAGACCATCCATGGTGTAAGCGGAAATTGCAAGCTGAGTTACCAGATATTAAAGCTTCAGTCTACAAACTCCTGTGCAATCCTTTACTCTGTGATTTTCCCAAGCATGTTCTAGACAAACATGGTATAGGAAAACCTGGGGAAGTATGAATATAACGGGGCTTTTCTGTGTGTTATTCAAAGACATGACTGATCACTTTCCCAGGACCACCTCCCATCTCTCTTCAGATAAATCTCACCACAGAATATCTATGTACAAGGTTGGCAGAGACCTCCAAGATCATCCAGCCCAACCTTCAACCCAGCACTGAAGGGTCAACACTAAACTATGTCCTGGAGCGCCAAGCCCACATGGCACCAACCCCCAGGGTTGGTGACTCCACCACTGCCCTGCGCAGACCATTCCAATGTTTGATAACCCTTTTGGTGAAGAAACATTTCCCAATATCCTGGGATATTTGCAGTCTGAACCTCCCCTGAAGCAGTTTGTAACCATTTCCTCTGTATCTGTTGTTTGTCATCAAAGAAAAGAGGCTACCCCTTCCTTTCTCCAACCTCCCTTCAGGTAGCTATAGAGAGGGATGAGGTCTCTCCTCAGCCTCCTCTTCTCTAGACTGAAAAACCCCTGCTCCCTCAGACACTCCTCCTAGGTCATGTGCTCCAGACCCTTCATCTCTCAAGTGCTCTCATCAAAATAAGCAAGCTAAACTCACCAGCTGTTTATTACACAGCTTTATATTGTATTAAAATCTCGTATTTAGGTGTTCAAGCCAAAAGTTCGGGTCATTTTCTTGGCACCATATAAGGTGGTTGTTATGAATATTAAATTTAATATGTGGGAAATATTAAAACTTTATTATCACGAATTCCCATGCCAAACAAACATACACCCCAAGGTCTGAATACCCAGTCGGGAATCATTTACACAAAAGGCACGAAGGAAATTTTTAAAAGTAATTTAGGGAAGGAATAAAGAGGTGCATACATCCAAATCTTATGTACAGGCCAGATCAGAGGGTGAGGGAGCGGCAAGCACTGCTGCCAGCCACAAAACGGATTCCCTTTTGCCCTGGGCAGGGCTATTGGCAGGAAAACGAGACTCAAAATTGATCCAGTAGCTGGATTTACTCACTGATCAGTGCTTAAGTAATAAACGAGGAAGCTACAATTCCAATTTATGCTTTCGATGCAATCACGAGGCAGAGAGTGTAGCAAAGCCTGAGCAGGCTGCTGGAAATGAAGGCTGAAGGAAGAAAGGGTAGGGGGAGAGCCACGTGTCCTCGGGTGGCTCCTCCGCCTGCCTAGGAAAGCAGAGCCCGAAAGGCAGAGAGGATGCGGCCCTCCCAGAGCAGACCCACTTCAATCATTCCTCCAGGTGAAACCGACTGCTGGCAACTTGAAGCCTAGCCAATCAAACAGGGGACCAGCATTGCAAATAAGCCTGGGTCTATTTTGCCCTAGCAGGACAGTTGTTTAATCTTAAATTATAATCTCTCATTTCACCAACAATTTCAGAATTTGTATCTTTCCCTTTGATTATTGTTACAGTATTACTTTTTTTTTGTGACACAAAACTCCGCCCCCCCCCAGCCTTATAGCTGTTTTTAGAGCCAGATAATACCAGAAGGGGATCCCTTTTATATATATGTGATCTGCTGGAAATCCTGATGCAGCAGGTCCAGAGGAGTGCCATAAAAGTGATCAGCAGGTTGAAGCATCTCTGCTACAAAGACAGGCTGAGGATGCTGGGATTGTTCAGCCTGGAGGAGGTTCCAGGGAGACTTAATAGCAGCTGTCCTGAAGGGAGCCTACAAGAAGGATGCAGAGAGACTGTTTACAAGGCCTGCAGTGACAGACAATGGGCCATGGCTTCGAAGTAGAGAACAAGTTTAGATTAGATGTTAGGAACCCTCTTTACCATAAGGGTAGTACTACGACAGGTTTTCCACAGAGGTGGTTGAGGTCCTATCCCTGGAGATATTTGAGGCGAGACTTGATGGGGCTCTGGGCAATCCTCTAGTTGAGGATGACCCTGCTGACCGGAGAGGGAGTTGGAGAAGGTGACCTTTGGAAGTCCCTTCCAATGCATTTTATCATTCTATGACTCTTGCCCTATGCTGGTCTTGAAATTCTATTTTGTCACTGGCAATGGCAGTCTCAGACAAAGACCACCTATTACACAAAACACCGCAAGAAAAGAGTTTGCAAGAAAGTGGAAGACTAAATAAGGCCTTGAATAGCTTTATTGAAATCTGTATAAATAAACATGCGCATTTCAAATGTAAACCCAAGTGAACTCAAGTGCAGACAAAATTTTAACCTCTGTCATGCAGGAGGTTAGTTTACATTAAAAAAAACAACTTAAAAAATCATCAAACCAAAAAATAAAACCAACCTCAAAGCAGCTTTAAAATACCAGGATGAAACACCAGTTTTAATATCAAGGTATAAAGCAAAGCCACATCCAACATACCTCATTTATATCCTGGTCAAATGCAATTTGTTTAAACTTTTTAAATGCTAACATAAATAAATAATTTACCAAAATGTGCACTCACAGAGTGAACTTTTATTTACAATACACAATTTATAACCTATTGTATTTGATTAGTTCAAGTGAAGAACATCATACTTTTTTCTTTTTTTTCTCTCTCTTTCTTTTTAAAATCATTTTGTTTAAACAGTGGGACACAAAGCAGTTATCCAAGTAGAAGATATGTGAAGTGTCCCCAGACTTTTTAAGAGCCCCTCTCAAAGGCAGTATTGTATACAAATCAACAATACATTCTTCCAACTAGATCAAAGGGAAAGCAGCAAATTAAAAAAACATTTCAGGTTTATGTCACACTGATTTTGGCATCCTGGACCCCTGGAACATAGTTAACTAAATTCCAATTCAAAATTTGTACCCCTTATATACTGTACAGGTTCTGACTTGAACATGCAATTGCCAATCCTCTTATAATGAGTTACCTTTCCAGATATGCTGTAAGGCTGTGGTGAATTCCATCAGGAACACACAGAGCAAATTAACAGGCCCTCCTTTAAAGTAATTTTGTTCATTAACAATTTAAAGGCAGGTTATGTTCAAAAAATTCTCACCTAAGCCTGATACTATGGATACAGAATACTATTAACTCTGACCTTATTACAGAGTAGTTTGCAAGCTGTCAAATTACAAAAACTGGGGAGAGAGAACTTAGAGCATGATTTTCAATTTTGGACTGACATCAGATTAAAATTATGCAAGTTTATAAGCAAGATAACAGGAATTATGTCTGCAGAGTAGATTCCAACAAGCAACAAAGGATACTTACATTTAATTGAAAAAAACTTTTTGTTAATGCAGCATGAAATCCAGAACCTGTTCCACAGCAGCAGTAAGATGAACATAATATTCTGGATGCTCAACTTTATCACAAAAGGTTAAAACACCTTTTCAAGCTATTTATTCTATTGTGACCAAATTGTTATTATTATTTTTTATTTTTAATTAAACAAAAACAAAAACAACAACAAAAAAAAACAGGGAGAAACAAAAATTTGCTGTTTCAAGAAAACTACTGCTTATGTATTTAGGACATTTTTACTTTACAGACAGTCTGTGTGACAGTCTAAGGAACATGTACATATTCAGCCAGAAAGTACACTTCGCAGTACTATTCTTGTAGTACT
Organism: Eubucco bourcierii; assembly: GCA_013396675.1. Classification (NCBI taxonomy): domain Eukaryota; kingdom Metazoa; phylum Chordata; class Aves; order Piciformes; family Ramphastidae; genus Eubucco; species Eubucco bourcierii. Next base: position 10,379 of record VWZE01015465.1, on the reverse strand, counting down.
AAGAAATAAATGTCAGAAGTCCACTGATTTTAATGTTTTAGTTATTAACTCACATCCAAACCAAAAGAAAACATAATCCATCAGAAGAGCAGCAGAAAACTTAAAAGGGGTTTATTTGTGATTTCCTATATATAGTTTGTGAATACAAGACTGTAAATGTATTAGACAATTTCTGGTTAACTTTTTATTGTTTCACTTCAAGTACTGCACATGTTAAAATGCATTAAAGATTTACATTCTGTTATCCGAAATTCCTCATCTCAGATTTTTTTTTTTTTAATTCTGAATTTGCTGGATAATTTCACTCTTTCAATTGGTATCCCCAGGGAGAAAGTCTCTTTTATGGCTTCTAGTTCTTCCATTAGTTAGTGTGCATACAATTTTCATTTTCTAGATCATTATCATTTTCATTGCTGTCTTCATCACTTTCTACTGGGATGCCTGTGGCAGCTGAAGCACCTTGTTTTGTTTCCCGGTCAAGAGGGAAAAAGCCAGTTCCACTGATTGTGTCCTGTCTCTGGTAGAAGAGCACATATGCTGCTTTGGACTGTGAAAGAGATTTACAATGCAAGTTACTATAAATATTTTTTTTTTCCAAAGTATGTATTTCAAGTAAAAGCTTTCATATAGGTTGTTTTTGCATTTTGAAGCAAACCATTTTTGTACTATCCTTTGAAAGAACACAAATGGCTACCCACAAACGTACTGTGAGGTTCATAATTTGCATTTCAATTTTCATTCCTTTGAGAAGAAAACATCATCAACAGTCTCAATTTTAGAAATGCAAAAAGTACTTACCACTATTTGGTCCTCACATGCAGTGGACACGCTACTGTCATCAAAGTAGTACCATTTTCCATCATCCTTATTTTTTGCAAAAGCAGTATCTAGGATAAAAAAAGTACAATGTCTAAGGACTCTGTATCTTCACAGATGGAGGCAAAGAAAGATTAACCACCAATGTTCTCCTTCTAAAGATAATGTATAATGACAAAGGACAGTCAAAATCCCACAGTCACTTTTTAATTTTAAATCTTCTTTCAGGAGATCACAGGATATTAGGGGTTGGAAGTGACCTCTAGAGATCTTTGAGTCCAAACCCCCTGCCAGAACAGGGCCATAAAATCTAGTGCAGGTCACACAGGGACACATCCAGACAGGGCTTGAAAGTCTCCAGAGAAGGAGACTCCACAACCTCTCTGGGGAGTCTGTTCCAGTGCTCTGTCACCCTTACAGTAAAGAAGTTCTTCCTCATGTTGAGGTGGAACTTCCTATGCTGTAGTTTACATCCACTGCCCCTTTTCCTGTCACTGGGCACAAGTGAGCAGAGGTTGTCCCTGCCTTCCTGACACCCAGCCCTCAACTATTTATATACGTCTATTAGATCCCCTCTCAGTCTTCTCCTCTCCAGAGTAAAAAGCCCCAGGTGTCTCAGCCTTTCCTCGTAAGGCACAATGTACAATGTTAAAAATAAAGACAAGTAGAATCAAATCAGTTGCATGGGTACAAGGCTGGTCTTACTTTTTCTTGTTTTTTTCCCCAATATGCATAGCTGGAAGTATAAAACAACCTACAGTTATCCTTGAAAGCTCATTTCATAAAATTTTTTATGTTAGAATATTTGTGAAAGTATTTCAAGGTGATGAAAAAAACCTGTTCTTCAACCATTAAAAATGCCACTGGTTCAAAGCAACAAGTAACCAAAATAAACACAGAAAGAAAGCTGACATGTAGAGTGAACCTGTTTGAAAGGAACTCACAGTGCCCACCGCCCATTCCTCCATAGTGGTTGGAGACAGCAATCAAGTTGTAGCGGCAAGGCCCTGCATTGGGATTAATAAGGAACTCTGACATGTCCAAGTCACTGGAAAAAAATCAAAAGGAAACAAGAGAAAACAAAACAAAACAAAGCAAAGCAAAACAACAACCACCACAAAAACAAACAAACAAAACCCCCACAAACAAACAAACAAAACAAACAAAAAACCAAAGCCCAACAAAAAACCCACACAAAAAAACAAAACACAAAGAAAACAACCAGAAGAAGGTAATGTTAATAATATTTTTAATGATTTCACTTTTGGTGGTCTTTCAGACCTTTATATTCCCCACAAAACCCACATAGACCAGACTATACTGACAGCACATCTCTTTCACTGGAACCAGTAATCTTAGCCAAAATTACTGACAGGAGTTTTCCCACACCTACCTATTATTACTATTTTGGTAAGTTCATACCTTTCACAGAATAGCAGAATTGTTAGGGTTGGAAGGGACCTTCAACAATCACCTAGTTCGAACTCCCCTGCCATGGGCAGGGACACTTTCCACTACATCAGGTTGTCCAGAGTCACATCCAGCCTGACCTTAAAAACTTCCAACAATCTTAAAAACTTCGCCTACAAGCATTTTGTCATCAGTGTTTTCTAGATCCATGCATGGAAACTGAGAACAAAATCATTTTATGTAATTGTTGAATTAAACATGTGCCCTAGTCATGTTAGCATTTACACATCTAGTATAAAAATATTTAGGTTTCTTACTTCACTGGAAAGTCAACCAATGTATCCAACTTGTCCCTCATATATCTGCTGTAGGAAAAGCGCTTTAAATGAACTACCAGTACAGGGGGCAGTGACCATAAGTCTAACTTCTTGGTAGCTTGCTGATGTTCTTTGCAGTTTGGACAATACCTGAAAGAAAACAACATAATTTTAGATAACAGCAGTCTGTATGTGTGTTGAAATACATCACCTCAAAGAGAAACTCAGTAAAATCGCAGAAACATTCCATTTGGAAAAGACCCTCAAGATCACATAGTCCAATCATTAACCCTACTCTACAAGGTTCACCCTAGTCAATATCCCATAAGCACCACATCCAAACAACCTTTAAACACATCCAGGGTTGGTGACTCAACCACCTCCCTGGGCAGCCCATTCCAATGCCTGACTACTCTTGCTGGGAAAATTTTTTTCACAATGTCCAGTCTAAACCTACCCTGCTGCAGTTTGAAGCCATCCCCTCATATTCTATCCCTAATTATCTGTGAGAAGAGAGCAGCACCAACCTCTCCACAGCCTCCTTTCAGGTAGCTGCAGACAATAATGGGGTCTCCCCTCAGCCTCCTCTTTTTCAAACTAAACAGCCCCAGCTCCTTCAGTTACTCCTCATAAGATTTTTCTCCAGGCCCTTCCCCAGTTTTGTTGCCCACCTCTGCACTCGCTGCAGCTCCTCCACATCTCTCTTGTATTGAGGTGCCCAAATCAGAACACAATACTCAAGATGTAGCCTCATCAGTGCTGAGTACAACATCCCTGTTTCATAAGTCAATGCAAGGCAAGTTGTGTATTTGCATCAAAAAACTTCAGTATGTGCCAACCTTTCTTTTCTCAGAAAGGACTATTTCTTTAAACCACTGTGTTGGCTTCGGCACAGTGCTATGAATTCACTGAGAATCACAGTTCACAGCCTAGAATATTTTATGGATCTACCCTTCCTCCTAATTCTGAACCTTCTGTGTATGGTAACAGTGTTAGTTATGTAATGGATCAAAGCATAAAACATTGTGAGAATTTTCAACTACACTTGAAATACCAAGATTCAAAACCTTATTAAGAAATAAATTAGATTTTTTTTTTAAATTAAATTTTGAGAAATACAACATAAAACACAGCAATTTTAATCTTTTGTCCTTACCATGGATCTTCAGCACCTAGTTTTTCCTTTGTTGTGAACAGTTCAATGCAATCTTTTAATTTCACAAAAGGCTTTTTGGGAGGTTTATATTCCACACTTTCATGCTTTTCAAAATCCTAAAGAGAAGTATTTCTTGAGTTAAGAGAACAAACGAAATAAAACTCATTTTAGTGATGTCATTTTACTATAAAGAGTAACTACACAGCTCCTATACATGGAAAAACCCACTGAAGCAAAAAAGTTTTCACAGCTTCAGATTTACTCCCAAATTAGTAAACCTCACACCTGCACATTACCAAGGTGTGTAAATGAAGTTATTTAGGACAACATCTCTACTATGAATAATGAGAAAAAAAAAATATATACTGTCTTTCTCTTGTGAAAGCTTACAATCTCTTTACATGACTTGAATTTAGTTGTATTTTTCACATTGAAGTTGCATCAGTGTTGGAAAGTGGAGCAACATGAACAGCTTACCTCTGCTGCACTATCATCAAAATATCTCTTCTTCAATTCAGGATCCCAATCCAAAGCAAGAAAAGATCTTTCTAAGATTAAAAACATGTTTTCTCTTAATATTATTTCTTGCTTTATATAAAATTGTATTAACTGTGGGCAAACACTCTTAAACAATACTAGCACGAATTTAAGGTAAAAAAATTGAAGCACAATCTCTGTGTTTTTAAGAGTTAATTATAATAACAACACAGTAACAGAATTTATTATTAAAAAGAAGTATCAAATAGCACAGAGAGAATAAAACACTGTTCTATAGAAATGGAATCAGAAAAAACTATCAGAATCAGAAGCTGCCCAGCCTGTTGCCCATGACTCACCATCAAGCCTAGGTTGTCTGTCATCAAATCTAATATGCCTGGTATCATCTTTGATGTAGTTTATGTCAGTATTGCCTAAATTATTGAACTGGAATGTAAACAGTCGCTTCTTGTGTCCCATGAGTGGTTGACCTTTGCAAGTATCCTCAGTACATAATCCATTTTCAGAGTCATTGTCACCTCCAACTGAGTCTTCTGATTGGCTGTTTTCATTCTCTGATGGAAGTTCCTGATCCTGGCTGGATTCATCATCTTGTTCATCTGTTTCCATTTCACCTGAAGCAATTGGAAATATAAAGAGGAAGAAATAAGGTAGAACAGCAATAACTACAGAGCTAACTTCATTTTCAAATGGAATACAAAATAATAAACAAGTTTAGATAGTTCAGTCTTACTTGGAGATCCTTCTTCATGTATTCCATTTGGGCCATTACCGTTGATGCCATGGTCCTTACAGCAGTGCAGGGATCCTTCAGTGTCTTCAGTTTCAGTAGATGTTTTTACATATCGGCTAAATATAGCAAATGAAAGCCACAGTTAGAGAATCAGTGAATTTCTGACGGACAACTAAACCATTACAGCAAATCCTTTCTTGCATGCTGTATTCTTTCACTCTTTTCTAATTTATTCAGAATGAACAGATTTATTGCCTAACATGTCTGCTGTTACAAGCACATCTGAAACGGTGCATCTGTGAAATTTCTGGTGGTTAATTGATTTTACACAATTTGATTCTTGATATTATAGTTTCTGATTTTTCAGATATCACTTATTTAATTGTTCACTAGCCATGTATTTAACAGGCACAACCCCCCTGTTCACATACAGAGAAAGTTTCACCAACAAGAAATAAAGCATAAATGTAAATTGCATGTTATATGGTTCTAATTTTTTTAGACAGAAGGACACTTATTCAAGTCTACTTTCAGAAAACGTCTACCATGTACTTCTACAACATACATTTATAAATAAGCTTGTGTAGCAGATACAGGAGATATAACCATAGCAGCATAATTGGCAAAATATTTCCATTTTAAAAAGCCTTGACAAACAGCTACCTATACAGTAGAATTAATTCCCCCCAACTGAAAATACAGATTGACAGTCACCTTCTCAAATGACTTTTGGAAGAGGTTATGCTAGCAACAAATCAAATTCAAATCCACAGTAGTTGTGATAGCCCAACCCTGTATTGTCTCAAAACAATGTGTGTGGCAGGATGGGGCAAATAACCTACAATAACTTTGTTTCAAAGGAAGTGCCCTCAGCACAGGAAGGACATTGAAGTGTTGGAGCAGGTCCAGAGGGCCACGAAGATGATCAGAGGGCTGGAGCAGTTCTCCTATGAGGACAGGTTGCAAGAGTTGGGGCTCTTCGGCCTGGAGAAGAGAAGGCTTTGAGGGGACCTTACAGTAGCCTTCCAGTATGTGAAGTGGGCCTACAGGAAGGCTGGGGAGGGATTATTTACAAGGTCCTGCAATGCCAGGACAAGGGGCAATGGGTTTAAACTGGAAGAGGGAAGATTTAAACTGGATGTTAGGAGGAAGTTCTTTACAGTGAGGGTGGTGAGGCACTGGAACAGGTTGCTCAGGGAGGTTGTGGTTGTTCCCTCCCTGGAGGTGTTCAAGGCCAAGTTGGATGAGGCCTTGAGTAACTTGTACTAGTGAGGGGTGTCCCTGCCTATAGCAGGGGGTTGGAACTAGATGATCTTTGAGGTCTCTTCCAACCTTACCATTCTATGATTCTAAGTGTGACATTACCTGATCCAAATAGACAGGGTGGTGGTTTTGATGGCCTTTATAGCTCTGGAGGAGACCTGCTGGCTGGGCAGATGACTTGACAATGAAAAGAATTTCTGTGGAGATGGGAATTCATTCTTTAAAACCACTGCAACAGCACCACTGAAAGGCCAACAGCTCCCCTGTGTGCACACCTCTCTTTGTGACTGGGAGAGACTGCCTCTCCTGTCAAAAGGGTATAAAAGGTCCGCAACTTCTGGGTCCAGGTGTTCCATCTACCACAGAACCATAGAATGGTCTTGGTGGGAAGTGACCTCCAAAGGTCATCTTGTCCAACACCCTCTGCAGTCAGCAGGGGCATCCTCAACTCGATCAGGCTGCCCAGAGCCCTGTCAAGCCTCACCTTGAATATCTCCAGGGATGCGGACTCAACCATCTCTCCAGGCAACCTGTTACACCACCCTCATAGTAAAGAGCCTGTTCCTAACATCTAATCTAAATCTGCTCTTCTCTAGTTTGAAGCCATTGCCCTCATTCTATCTCCACAGGCCTTTGTAAACAGTCACTACTTGTAGGCCCCTTTTGGGTACTGGAAAGGTGCTATTGGGTCTCCCCAGAGCCTCCTCTTCTCCAGACTGAACAACCAACCCCAGCTCCCTCAGCTTTTGTAGCAGAGGTGCACCAACCTGCTGATCATTTTCATGGCCCTCCTCTGGATGATGCTGGGATATACACCAGCCACCAAGAACATGAACTTCGCCTGTGTCATCACCGGATCCAAGGAATGGTGTTATCTTTCTTTTTGTCTGACTTCTTAACTCTCTCTTCCTCTCTGCTCTGGTCCAATCTAATAAACCCAACTCATCAGATGTTTGGTGTCAGTTAGCTTTAACTTACCAAGGGAATTTTTGAATCTTAGCATCACCTCCCCTGCTGCCCAGGGTTGGCTCAGGATACTGAGTGGTTAAAATTTTAGATTTAATATAGTTAACAGAAAGTAAATGAAAGACTAAGAACTCAAATTTAACCAGGATTGTAGCAATGAAGGTAAACATAAGCGCTGACTGATACCAGCTATTAGCATTATTCATAACATACAGGCTTTCCTTGAAATAACCTTACCACATCCTTAGCAGTAGCAGGTTATACAGTTTATCTTCAGTATTGTTTCTAGGCACTGCTATGAGAAAAGGTTGACCAAACAGTGAAGAACCACTATGGCTGTAGCTAGTGTGTCTGCACTTTTCCCTTAAACAAACAGGAATTATAACTTGTTCTGTATCTTCTGTTCTATTGATAGCAATTTCAAATCTGAAAGGAAAACAAACAAATACAAAGGATAACTGTAATTTGAAAGGCTACAAAGGGGAAAGAAAAAAAAGAAATGAAACCCCAAGCATCTGGCTTTATCATATGTCTAGTTTTTAATCTTTTGCAAATAACTGAGCAAGAAGAAAAGAGATGTGAAGAATGTTATCTATACTTACATATAAATGTCATCACGTTCCATAATACTACTTAGATTTTCATCCATGCCAAATATCCTGTGGAATCTGTGATTGTATATATCAGTAACAATCATCTAAAAAGAAAATGGATCAGAAATCATTATATGAGGCTAACACATGTTAAAATGTGCATTGTGCTTCATTTAAGAAATCACTCTTACCTTATCTGCAGCAACACCAGACAAAGCTGACAGTGCTGTACAAAGATCCATTATATTTCCAATTTTGGGAACAACTACTTTGTACTAAAAAAAAAAAAAAAAAAGAGTCAATGTTAATTTCTTCAGAGGACAAACATGCATGAGAAAACAACGAACCAAACAACTTGTATGCATGCTGTTGACTAGGTTCTTAAATCTGGAATATAATCCAAGTTGTTTATAAAGTATTAATGGGGAAAAAAAGCAATGGCACAGAATCACAGAAACATCCAGGTTGGAAAAGACCCTCAGAATCACAAAGTTCAACCTATAACCCTACTCTACGAGATTCACCTTAAACCTAAGCATCACATCCAAACGACCCTTAAACACATGGCAAGCAATGGATAAAGACTGAATTCTAATTTCATATGCAGAGAGAGAATCTCCTGATTAACAGTCAAAGGAAACCTCTTTGTGGTTTCCCTTAGTGCAGTACACCTGCAGCTTGTAATGAAACTCCACATAGGACTCTTACCTGTTATTTGCATAATAAATAAAACAGGATTAATTAGAAGTAAGGTATTATAACTTTGCAACTAATTGCCAAGTGCAGCATGTGTTCAGCAAATAAATGCAAGGCTTGTGCAGGCAAGGTTTGTGCAGGCAAGGCTTGTGCAGGCAAGGCTTTGTGCTGGTTTGAGGTTAATTGAAATACTTTAATAGAGAAAATCACACTATAGGTTGTGAAAGGAAAACATCATGATGTCTACTTCACTCACACGCTTGCTGAAAAAAAATTGTTTGGGAACAATAACCAAAATATAGATAAGTCAGTCTCTGTCTGTTACCAAATCTGCTTTTAATGTGTCAGGAAATATTACAAATGTATCAACATCTCTAATGAGAGCAATTCTCCCTAAATCTGAAATTCCAAATCCGTGCAGTGAATTCTTTACTTATAACACAGTGGTATATTTATCATGTGTGACTTTAGCCCTAATAATTCTGATTTTGTGTCAAAGTGTTGCATTATGCATTAAGAATTCAACTATTGCTTCTTTAAAGAAAGAGAGAAACAAGAGACGGTCCTCTAAATGCTTACAAGTAGACTTTGACCTTGGTCAGAGTACAGTAGGAGATAAGAAGCAAAACATTGTCTGTTCAGGGGGAGAGCAAGGGGGGAATGCCATGTCCACCACTACCCCTCCTCCTGCTGCTTCTGCAAACTTGGCCAATAGCCTCAAACCTAACCAAAACAAAAATATGGTTCCAATTGCTGAGGTCTCTGTTGTCTCTTCAGTCAGTCTGAATTCCCAGGTAGCAGATTCCAACCCTAAACCAAATCCAGATTCTCAGGTAGCAGATTCTAACCCTAAACAAAATACAACCTCTCAGGTAGCAGTTCAGACACCTAGTGATTCAAATCAGCAGCCGCCAATCATCCTTGCTCCGGCTAAGGCACGGGCAAAGACCAAACACCTGACAAAGAGTGATTCAGCAGAGGATGCAGGGGAAGAAACATCTGGAACCCAGCCAGAAGGACAGAAGGAAGAGGAGGAGGAGGAGACATACAGCCTTAAAGATTTGGCCAATATGCTTAGATCCCAATACAGGGATGAGAATAGCCATGTCAGATTGGCTGCCAAGAAGGAGGATGGTTCTGAGGAGTTTAATCATGCTCTTAGGAAAGTTCTCTTTCTAGGCCAGGGACAAACAGGACAGCCAGAGGATGAGGAGAGGGATGACATCCAGGATTCTAATGATCCCCTCAAAGAGATCAGGGAAGTCAGAAAGGAATATGCAAAGGAGTCAGGAGAGCCAGTCCTAAGCTGGTTGGTAAGATGCCATGCTATTGGTGCCAATGCCCTTCAGGTAGGAGACAAATCTGCAAAACAACTAGGGCCACTCACCAAGGAGAGTGGAATGGACAAATACCTGGCAAGTCCTCTGGGTAAGGTTAGCTTATGGACACGCCTGCTGTTGGCTGTG